>BSSO01000391.1:0-35061 GCA_030267885.1 Mesembryanthemum crystallinum
GGGACAGAGGGAGTATATAACAAGAGTATTTTAATCTTGTAAATCTTTATACTTTTTAAGAAATTATGTGTCAAAGTTTACAAACTTTGACCCCAAAAAGTCAAATGTAAAAATTATTTTGGAATGGAGGAAGTACTAATATATCAAAAATAGAATTGGTTGACTCGGGAATAACGCGGTACAATGATTGTATGTACTTGCATTGTGTCCTTTGCATTATTAGCATTTATAAGGAATCTGTTTTCATATTGTATTTGATATATTCAGCCAAGTAACCAACCTAGACATTTATGGACGAATTATTTGAATATTTCTCCTATTTAAATAGGGTTACCACATATATATAAATTATAGGCCCATCTCTGATGTTCTTGGCCATGTTCTTGATTAGTAATAACAATACTATAGTTATAGTCCCCATTTCTCTGGATCAAGGGTATCTTTTCTTGCTAGTTTATATTTTGTTTGATGTACTTTAGCGAAATGTATGGCAAGATATACCTTTTGATTTTTGATTGCAAAAGCTCTAACTGTACCTAACCAGTGTAATGTGGCATCAGGGGAGCAGGTGCTTCCGGGCTCAAAGCTCATTTATAAGAAGATTGTCATATGATTAGCGATTGCATGTTTGAGACTCCCTCTCTGTTTCCTCCATGTGACTCACCAAGGTTGCGCAACCGTAACAAGGTCAGATCAACTACTACTATTTTACTACTCGTGTATAGTAGGAAAAATACAATATCTCCCCATCCAGTATTAATTAGTAGTCACCTCACTAGTCCGAAGTCTATAATAAGTTAATAGCTACTACTTTTATTGTACGGGGTGATTTTATTATTTTAAGGTCACAATGACTATAAATGACAGCTAGCCAAGCTGAACTGAACCCACACTGACGTCAAGACTGAAAATAGTGCCACATGAGCTATGAATAACTATATCATCATCTACTACACAATATCTTCAGCAATCTCAGGATGCATGCAAAGGTGAAAATCTTATAATAGTGTCTAGTTAGCATATCCTCTTAGCCAAATAATTAGCTCCTAGATGGAAGACAGAAATTTAAGCTGGAGCTTGAATATTTTAACCTTAACTAAAGTATTGAATCAAGAATTTAGTGATCTGTCTTTCGCTTTCATATGCAGAGGTCCATGTATCTATGCTGAATTGCTGATGCTCTGAGTCTGAGAGTTCTATAAAGCCATGCTTGACAGACTCAAAGCTAATGTGGCGTACTTTCACTCTTAATTTCTCACCTGATTTGGTTTAATTGACTTGAGTAGATGGAGTATACATATTAAACAGTGTCATCGGCTCATTGCTATGTTGTAGATTCAACTACAAGTTTAGAATCAAGAATTTCGAGAAGTCGTAATTGTGTGTCGCATTGAGCTGCATAATTTAAACACCTAGTATTATTAATTAGTTGAAACTGGTAAGAGTATCTTATAATTTATTGTTAGAATACATAATTACAAAATAAATTAGTCTACCAATGATAGTATATGTCCAACTTCAGTACGTTTATACAGAGATGATCAACATTGCATTGGCAACTTGCACTCAGTTACCTGAGATGAATGTCCTACAGTGATTAGAGACAAATTAATTAAATGACTATAATTTTAAGTTAGTTTGATAGCTAAGCCAAAAGTGAAGTATGCAAGATCATACTCGATTCTTTTCATGATGGTGAAACAAGAAAAGTTAAAAGAACTCTCCCTCTAGTAATCTAATATATACACTATTGGAATCTAGTTTTTAAGAATGCCATGATTATTTTGAAGTATGGATGAGATAACCTTACCAAGAAGCAAATAACTTGTTTATGGTTTTTAAGTTAGGCAGTTTATACCTGTGGCTATCTGATGGTTATTGATGGTTAAGTCACTTCATATCTGCAGCACATGCTAATTACACACATGGGCAAGGACGGGATACAGGTGAAAGATGTGGATCCAAGGAGCGGACTTGGCTATTTTAAGAGAGTTCCCTTTGTAATTTGAAGTGTCCAAACTGTGGTGTACTTTGGTTGCAATGAAGAGTTCTGTAACATGGCGAAAACTGTTGAGAGACGGGTTAGCTGGTAAATAAATCGTCAACCTTTTGTCTTTGCATAATCTGCAATGTATATATTCTTAGTTGAGTGATAATTTACTTGTGATTAAAAATGTCATACAGCAAATTGGTACTGTGTTACAATTAATCATGTACTTGAATAGAATAATGATACAGGCTCTGAAGCCTGAACTCTGCTTATTGCCCATTTGAGAGTAAGAAATGCGATTGTCCGCAATGGCGCTACTTATTCTTTTAGCTTATGCTAACAGCCATCAATGTAATTAGTCTGTGCCCATTATTTTGCTCTATGACTGGGGAAAAATATACATCTACACCATTAAATGAGTTTCTGTGAGATGAGTTGGTATCTAAATTTTAGTCTTTGCCAAGTGTTGAAATGCAAGATCACAAATAATACTGCACGCATGTTTTGCAAGATAAGAATGATCTAGGTTTATCTGTAACTACTGAAAATCCACCCATTGCATTCAAATGGAGTGGAAACTGTTTGTAATTATATACAGAATTTGATTCTTTCAAAATTGGTGGAACAGAGAACCCAAAAAGGAGAAAGAAAACTATTTCATGTCAAAAATGTTGAGGCTCGTGCTGATCTGGCAAGGAATTATCGATGGCTAACAATGTGGACAAAAGTTTCTTCATCGCAGGGAATAGTGAGGCCACCCATGGGATGGTTAAAGCCAAACTCTTCCTCAGCGCGACTAAGCAGGTTCTGAAATGCTGGTTGACTCAGGCAAGATAAGGGCACCAGGTACCGCTTCTTCTCTGCATTATTATCTCCCACATAAACCGCGACATGGCCCTTTGAAACTCCTCCTTGGGTTTTGCTTTGCAATTTTAGGATTTGTTTTGTAGCCGAGATCATAGCAGGCAACCGGAAACCCATGGTTTTAGTCTGTCAGGAACTTGTAGAAAGGAAAACTGGCTTTCTGGTTTCTGAAGGTTTCAAAGGCGATTTTAGTATTACTTGGAAGAAGGGCCTAATATGTTTTGAAGGTTCAGCTAATAAGCATTGGTACTTATAGCTGGAATGTTTTGAGTCTGACAAGTTTGGCAACTTGATAATTGGAACTTGATAATTGGGTATTCCTGTAAAACTGCATATGACCTACCTTATCTATATTCACAAGGCTTTGTTAATGTACCTCAAAGCAACACAATATATTTCTGTGCCCACATGTGCCCTTGACTTCCAGAAATGAATAATAAACCTGAAGGTGATTTTGGTCACTTGGAAATAATACTGGCCTACATTGGAAAATGCTGCATATAACAGACCCATGTGAACCTTATAATATACTTCCAATAAATGTGACCCATAATGTCACATTGGGGAAGAAAAAAAAATTAAGTATGATTATTATGCTATTATGTTGATAAGTTTTTGCCCCAAATAGTGCATAACGATGCGGTGCTATTCCCTACATGTCATTTAGGGATACAGATCCGAGTAGTCTAGACAGAGAAATTGAAATAATCATTTGAGGAAGATCAGCTAAGTTGCACTATTTCCCGCATCATCATTATACACCGTTAGATAATTGTCATATGTCAACTGTTATTCTCTTTTCCCTCTTTGAAGAAGTGTGACACATGTGGTCGACATCCACAAATGTAATACGTTAATGCAGAAAATACTGCTATCAAGAAAATTTCATTCTAGTCTCTACAATTGGTTTAATTCCGTAATATAGTACTAAAGCGTATCAATAATGGAATTGGGTGACTTGGGAATTACGCGTTGCAACGAGGGTATGTACTCAAATGTATCCTTTGCATTATTTGCTTGTAAGGAACTTGTTTGCATATCATACTTAATATTTTAAGCCATGTAACTAGTCTGGGCGTAAATGGGCACATTATTTGTTTGAATATTTCTCCTACTTAAATGGGGCTTACCTCATATATTATATGCCCATCTCTGATGTTCTTGGCCATATTCTTGATTAATATTTATTCTATAGTATAATAATAGTCCCCATGTCTCTGGATTTGAGGGGTTATCTTTTGTTGCTAGTTTATACTCCTACTATGTATGATGCAGTCCAGCGAAATGCATGGCAAGTTTCACCTTTTGATTTTCATTTGCAAAAGCTGTAACAATACCTAACCTTTGTATTTGTGACATCAGGGTAGCAGCTGCTTATGGGTTCAAGCTCAATTAATTTGAAGACTCATATGATTAGCCATTGCATAAGTTTGAGACTCCCGGTCTCTCTCTCTCTCCTCCATGTGACTTGCTAAGCTTGCGCAACTGTAACAAGGTCAGATCAACTACTACTATTCTACTACTTGTATATAGCAAGAGCAAACTACTTCTATTCTGCTGCTGCTACTATTATTTATGTACAAAGAGAGTATGTTATTTTTAGATCACAATGATGAAAGATGACAGCTAGCCCAGCTGAACGCACACTTTGATGAATACTGACAAAAGTGCCACATGAGCTAGGAAGAAGTATATGTCTATTTTTCATCTTCCCTATATATCTTCAGCAATAATCGGGTGCCCATGCAAAAATGAAAATCTTATAATAAATAACGCCTAGTTTAGCATATTTTGATAACTAAATAATTAGGCTCCAGATGGAAGACCTTAATTTAAGCTGGATTCCGAATCCTTAGCCTTAGCTAAAATATTGGATCAAGAACTTAATGATCTGACATGTGATCTCATATGCAGTCATGCAAAGAGCTCCATATATCTATGCTGATGTTCCAATTGTGAGATTCTGTAAAGTCATGCTTGACAGGCTAAAAGCATGTGTGGATGTGGCTTCTATTCACACTTAATTTCTCAAAGGATTTGGTTTATTGACTTTAAGTTATACTTATTAAACAGTCGCATTGCCATGCTGCTGATTCCACTATTACTTTAAAATCAAGAATTTTCATAAGTCATAATTGAAAGTCTCATTGGGCTGCATGTTCTGAATACTAAGTATTGATTGACAAGAGTAGATTATAATGAATTGTCACATAATTACATATGAGATTAGTGTATCAATGATATGAAGAGATATCAAATACTGCATTGACAATATTGCACTCAATTAGCAGAGAAATGAATGTCCTACATTGATTAGAAATTAAAATAATTAATTTGTTAGCTAAGCTAAGCTAGAGGTAAGTATACAAGATTATAAGACTCGATCCGTTTCAGGACGGTGAAGAACTCTTTTGCAGATCTTCACCCTAAGTAATCAAATCTCTAAGAATGCCATAACTATTTAGAAGTGTGTTTCAGATAACCTTGCCGTGAATCAGATAAATTGTTTATGGTTTTTTAGTTAAGAGATGTGGTTATGCAATGGTTATTGATGGTAAAGACTTCCATTTATGCAGCACATACTAATTACACATGGACAAGGATTCGGATACAGGTGGAGGATGTGGCTGGAAGGAACGGACGTGGCCAGTTTCAGAGAGTTCCCTCCGTATTTTGTCTAATTTGAAGTATCAAAGTATTATGTGCTCTAGTTGCAATGAAGGATGCTGTTATATGGCTAGAAACTGTTAAACACGAGGCAATTTGAATGCGTCTGTTGGTAAAATCCATCATCAACAACTGGAGTCCTTCCTTAATCTAGAGCGAAGATTGTCTTAGTCGAGTAGAAATGTAGTAGTGATAAAAAATTATACAGCAGATTGGTGCTGTATTGCAAATAGTCATGTACTTGAAGCTATTGTAAAGCACTGTTTGGGTTGTACAAATTGATAGATATAGAATGACAGGCTATGACCTCTGTTTTCGCCAATACTGAGAGTGAGAAATGCAATCATTATCAACTGCAGTAAATTTTTGTTGCTTATGGTAACGACCATAAAGGTATTTGAGTGAATGCCATGCTTTTCCTGTGTGACTACTGTAAAGAACGGTTTATTTACACCAATGAATGAGTATCTGTGAGATGAGTTTTATTTGTCATTAGTCTTTGTTTAGTGTAAGCTCATAAAGAATGCTGCTCTTGCAAAATACTGTAAGAATGATCTGAAGTTATCTGTAACTACTGAAATTCAGCCCATTGAAATAAAATGGAGCGGTAACTGTTTGTAATATACACAGAATTTGATCCTCTATATATTGTCAGGATCAGAACACTAATGATTAAGTATGAATTGACAAAAAAGTTCATGTCAAAATCGTGGAGCTTCAATGCTCTGCAAGAAACTATCGGCAGTTGATGATGAAGGAAAAGGTTTGTTCATCACAAGGAATGGTGAGCCCGCCCATGGGATGGCTAAAGCCGAACTCTTCCTCAGCGCGACTAAGCAAGTCTTGAAATGCTGGATGGCTCAAGCAAGATAAGGGTACCACATACCGCTTCTTCTCTGTGACACAATCTCCCACATAAACCGCAACATGGCCTTTTGGAACTCCTCCATGGTTCTTGCTCTGCAATTTAAGGACTTGTTTGGTGGCTGAGATCATAGAAGGCAACCGGAAACCCATGGTTTGGTCTGTGATAAGAAGCGAAAACTCGTTTTTTTGGGTTGCTGACGGTTTGGAAGGAGATCTTATTACTTGGAAGATGAAGTTGTATGTTTTGATGGTTCAGCTAATGAGGATGGGTATATATAGAAAGATTTTCAATTCTCACAAGTTTGGCAACTTGATGATTTGGGTATTACTGTAATAATATGTATGACCTACCTTATCAATATTCACATGGATTTGTTAATTTAAGCTCAAAGCAACTGCAACACTGTGTATTTGCTGAGCCCACTTGTGCCCTTGACTTGTCCAAAAATTGAATAATAATCCTTGAAAGTGGTTTGGTTGATTGGAAATGAAACTGGCCTACATTGGAAATTGCTGTACAACAGACCCATGTGAAGCTTATATTATACTTCCAATATGTGACCCATAATGTTACTTTGAAGATATATGGTTTTTATGTGATTATGTTACATATAAGGTTTTTGCACCAAATTGATAAGAGTGACCCCATTTGTACTAAGCAATTGTATACAGTAAACCCACCAACCTCTTCTATTATGATTATTATGGTGTGTCCTTCCCTACCTGTCATTGAGGATAACAGAGCAGCCAAAACATAGGAATATCTTATTTTTACTAAAGTTGCATTTTGCACCCATCTCTTATCTCTGGGAAGATAGTTCATAACAAGTCAGGATGATTTGGTACAAAATTATGCTAATTTCTTAATATATTCCTCCTCCCTTGATTCGAAATTAGTTGTCACATATATTAATTTTTTGTGTGCATAAAAAAGTTACGGTTCCAAATATGTTACATGTGGCCTTCATGCCGGTTGAGTTTGGCTTCACAGAGGTACATGGTGACTAAAGGGGGTCCGAAAGCCCTCTTTGTGGCTCGGGGACTGTCTCGAAAGTTTACTCCTTTTGCACCCACGATTTCGGCATTCAAGACCTCGCGTATGGGTGACCAGTACGGGGCCTCCGATGGCTCTTATGGACCTGGTTTCAAGCACTGAGTTCCTCCCACATCCCTATCGTGTTCCCGTGCGGTATCGTGGAAAAATAACACACTTTAATATTTGAGATTTTGATATCCCATTTTGCCCACTTATAACCCACAGTTTCGGACGCTCTCGGGCTTTGGTTCAGTCTGCCCTTGCTAGAGTGCGGGGTGACTAAGGGAGACCAAAGGGATTCCCCGGTGGCTCAGGGAGCCGTTCCGACTGGGCTAACTCTCTTTGCACCCAAGATTTCGGCATTCGAGGCATCGAGGATGGGTTATCGGTATGGGACCTCCAGAACCTCTTAGGTACCCAGTTTCAGGGTCTTGACTCCTCCTATGTCCCTATGGGGTTTCCCGTGAGATATATTGGAAAAATAACGCACTTCAATTTTTTAAGGTTTTGGTACCTCGTTTTGCCCACTTATAACCCACGATTCTGGACCCTCCCAGGTGCCGGCTGAGTCTGGTCCCACTAGGGTGCATGGTGTCTAAGGGGGACCCAAGAGCCCTCCCGAAGGCTCGAGTGGCCTTTCCGACCAGCCAGACTCTTTTTGTATCCACGATTTTGGTGTTCGGGGCCTCGTGTATGGGTAACTAGCATAGGGCCTCCGAGGCTCTTAAAGACCCGAATTTTGCCCCTAAGCTCCTCCCATGTCCCTACGGGGTTCCCCATAAAATATCATGGAAAAATAACAAACTTTTATTTTTTGAGGTTCCGGACCGCGTTTTACCCACTTATAGCCCACATTTTTTGACCCTTTTGGGCGCTGGTTGAGTTTGGCTCCACAGCAGTGCAAGGTGACAAAAGGGGATTCAAGAGGCCCCTCGGTGGCTCGGTGGGGCTTTTCGACTCGCCAGACTCCTTTCACACCCATGATTTCGGCGTTCGAGGCCTCCTGGATGGGTGATTAGCATAAGACCTGTGAGGGCTCTTAGGAACCAAATTTCTGGCCCTGCGCTCTTCCCACGTCGCTATGGGGTTTCCTATGAGATATTGTTGAAAAATAGCAGACTTGGATTTTTGAGGTTTCCGCACCCCATTTGGGTTCGCTGATAAGCTCACAGTTCTGGACCCTCATGGGTCGCGGTTGAGTCTGACCCCATGGGGGTGAGTGGTGACTAAAGGGGATCTAAGAGGTCTCCCGGTGGCTCAGGGGGCCGTTCCGAGCGACGTAACTCCCTTTGCACCCCACGATTTCAGTGTTTGAGGCATTACAAATGAGTGACCACTGACCAATATAGGGCCTCAGGTGAATCTTAGGGGCCCGATGTCCGGCGCGCTGGGGTTCTCAAACGTCCCTACGGGGTTCATCATGCATTGTACAAAATCCAGACAAACATAGTACTTTCTCAATAACAGAAGTGAATGGAGAAATTATTTGTTGGGATCAATTTACCCATTATTGGACTGAATTGGTACGAACTGAGTTAGTCCTGATCTTATAAATTTAGGTTAAATCTATGGTTCAAACCAAAAAGAAGTGGAAGTGGTTCATAGGAAATTATGCGTAGTGACAACTGTGTGTACTCGAACGTGTCCTTTGCATTATTAGCTCCTGTAAGGAATCTTTTGTAGTATTATTAATCTTTTGTATTATTATTATCATCATACTATTATTTGACAAGCCGAGTAACCAACTCGGACGTAAATGGCAATTATTCGTTTGATTTTTTCTCCTACTGTCATATAATGCCTATCTCTGATGTTCTTGGCCACGTTCTTGAATCATTGTACTAGTACATTATTACAAGTTTCATTTCTCTGGATTTTGGGATATATCTTTCTCGTAAGTTTATAACTTAATAAACATGTAGTCACCTGTTAACACTGGAACTGTACCTAACCATTGTTCTAGCAGCAACTTATGGACTCAAGATCATTGAGTATTTGAATAATATCATATGATTAGCCATTGCAATTGCATCGGGTCAATACACTCTCGCTCTCTCCTTCCAATGTGTGACTCGCTAAGAAGCGTGAGCAGTTAAATGCGTACCTTAGTAATGTCGGATTATTTTTGGACGAAAGAAGTATATGAAAGTATAATTTTTTTGGTCGAAAAAAAATGACATTTAGCCTAGCTAAACCTGCATGTCAAGGCTGATAATTGTGCAGCTTGGGGAATAACTATATGATCATTTTGACCATGGATCGTCTGTTGACAGCGTGCCTAGGCAGAAACCAGAATCTTATAATAGGCCCTAATTAATTAGCGTCGTATCGTAGTCACCATATAATTAATTAGCCCCTAGATCCACGTAGACCGTAATTTAAGCTGGATTCCCAATACATAAAGGTAGCTAAAATACAGGATCAAGAACTTAATGATAGGTCATGTGATCTCATATGCTGAGTTCCATATATCTAGTATCCGTTCAATGTAGCTTTGAAGTTTGAACTATGGCATTGCATCCTATGCTGTTATAATCAATAATATACTACTCTACAGTTGACATATATAAGCTGTGAATTATGAAAGTCTCATTCGGATATATGTTTAAATGATTAGTTAGTTGAAATTAATAAGAGAAGACTATAATACTAACTTGTTAGATCATTTTTGGCTATACATTAATTATTACATGAGTATTATAGTCTATCTATCAATGATGGTATGTTCTAATTCAGTAGGTTGATACAGAGAATTATTAACACCGCGTTTGACAAATCGCAATTGAGCTGACAGAATGATCAATGTCCTGCAAACGATTACAGAGGGTCGGATGACTAAACTTATAGGTTAGCTAGCTAGCTAGAAGTCAAGTATGCAAAACTGAGACTGCATCCTCTGAATTAAGGTGGAAATATCACAAGAATCTATTAATTTGCAGAGCTTCACCAAATACAAGTATCATCATGGTAGATGCAATACATGAAGTATTATATTCAACGTAACACTAAGTTATAGAATGATTTAACAACATAACCTTTACATGAGTAATTAACTAGCCAAAACAATAAGTACAGTATCTTTTACTTATAACATGCTTCGCAGTACACAAGTTTTCTGGTAAGTTGTTATCCCCATGACCTTAAAACTGATCTATTGAGCAATTGATTGACCAAGGGAGTTCGCTTCATTTTTGTCTAAATTGAAGTGTTGTAGACTTGTAGTAATGTATTTTGATTGTGATAAAAGGGTCCTGTAACATGGCTATAAACTGGTAAAGCGGGTCTGTTCATATATCATCAACGATTGGACTCACTTGGTGTCTTTGCTTAATCTGGAGTGAAGATTATCATACAGCAGATTGGTATTGTGTTAATTAATCATGTACTTAAAGCTATTGTAAAGTACTATTTGAACTACCGATCTGGGTTCTGTTTATTGCCAATTCTGAGAGAGAAAATACAATTATTTTCAATTGCAGCAACTTATTTTCTAGCTTATGATAAAACCCATTAAGGTAATCTGCCTATATTTTCCTCTGACTTGGGAACAGAACAGAATATCTACACCACTGAACGAATTTCTTTGAGATAAGTTAATATTTGTCATCAGTCTTTTCTTAGTGTAATAATAAGCTGACAAAGAATGCTGCACAAAAGCAACGCAAATATGTGAATGATCTGAGTTTATCTTTATTACTATAATTAGTCCATTGAATTGCCAATGGAGCAGAAACTGATTGTAATTATATACACAGAATTTGATCGGACCCTAATACTAAATGAAGGGAGAAATAAGATTTTCATGTCAAAAATGTGGAGCGCGCCTCATGCTCATCCTGGATGGAGCTATCGGGAGTTGACAATGAAGGCAAAAGTTTGTTCATCGCAAGGGATAGTGAGACCACCCATGGGATGGCTAAAGCCGAACTCTTCTTCAGCACGACTAAGCAAGCTCTGAAATGCTGGATGACTTAAGCAAGACAAGGGCACGACATAGCGCTTCTTCTCAGTGTTACAATCTCCCACATAAACCGCGACATGGCCCTTTGGAACTCCTCCATGGCTTTTGCTCTGCAATTTAATGACTTGTTTGGTGGCCGAGATCATAGAAGGCAAACGGAAACCCATTGTTTTATCTGTAATGAACTTCTAGAAACGAAAACTCGAATTGTTATGGTTGCTGAAGGTTTGGAAGGAGATTGTGATATGACTTGAAAGATGGCTGTTGTATGTTTTTGAAGGTTTAGCAGGTAAAGATTGGTATTTATAGGAAGATGCCAATGAAACTTTTAAAATCTAAGAAGTTTGCCAAGTTGATAAATTAAGAATTTCTGTAACACTACTGTATATGACCCACTTTATCAGTATTCACATGGAAGAGTTAAATTAAGCTTAAACAACACTATATATTTGTTGTGCCCACATGTGCCCTTGACTTGTCCAAGAATTGAATTATAAACCTTGAAAGTGGTTTGGTTACTTGGAAATAACACTGGCCTACATTGGAAAATGCTGTAAAACAGATCCATGTGAAGCTTATACTATATTTCCAATATATGTGACCCATAATGTTACTTTGAAGATATATGGTTCTTATGTGATTATATTATATATGAGGTTTTTGCACCAAATTGATAAGAGTGACCCCATCTGTACTAAGCACTTGTATACAGTATACCCACCTATCTCTTTTATTTAGGTTTATGATATATGGTGTTATTTCCTACCTAATCATTGAGGGAAACAGAGCAGCCGAAACAGAGCAATATGACACCCCGGACACCTCCGAACCCCCGGACACCCCTGGCTCCCTTTAGTAGGAAGATGAGCAGCGCAAATACTCGTTACTTAGCACCCATATCACATGGGCTACCTTACTTAGCACCCACATCACATGCATGGGGGTTTGCGGTTCCTTACATAGTACATGGGTGAACAATGAAGTGAAAGACCTACCTACGTGGGCGGCTGTTAGGGACCCGGATTCTAGCCCTGGGGCCCTCCCACGTCCTAACAGAGGTGCCTGTGTGGTATCGTGGAGAAATATCCCCATTCCATCTTTGGGGTTTCGGGACCCCGTTTAGCCCACAATTTTGGACCCTCCGGGGCGCCGGTTTGGTCTCGCCCCACCGGCTTGCGTGGTCACTAAGGGGGATCCAAGAGGCGCCCCGTAGCTCCGTTCGTCGTTCTGAGAGGCCTAGCACACCTCTCACCCCCGTTTTTGGAAGAGAGAGCCCTCAATTCGGGTGGCCATTACGGGGCCTCCAAGGGATCTTAGGGACCCGTTTTCTGGCCATGCGCTCTTCTCGCGTCCCTGCGGGAGTGTCTGTGCAGTATCGTGCAAAAATATGGAGGTTCAAACTTTTGGGCTCTGGGACCTCGTTTTGCCTACTTATAGCTCACGCTTTCGGGGCATCCCGGGCGCCTGTTGAGTTTGGCCCTATCAGCTTTTCTGGTAATTCAAGGGGACCCAAGAGCCCCCTTGGTGGCTCGGTTCGCCGTTCTGAGAGGCCTAACTCTCCTATCATGCACCCACGTTTTCGAAGTTGGAGCCATTGTTTCGATTGACCATTACGGGGGCTCCGAGGTCTCGTAGGGACCCCGTTTCTTGCCATGGACTCCTCCCATGACCCTGCGGGGCTTCCCGTGCAATATCATGGAAAAATATGACACTTCAATTTTTGGAGCTCCGGGACCTCATTTTGCCAACTTATAGCCCACGCTTTTGGGCACCCCCAGGCGCTGGTCTAGTTTTTTCCCACCGGCTTCCGTGTTCATTCAAAGGTACCTAAAACTCTCCCTCGTGGCTCCGTGCGCCGTTCCGAGAGGCCTAAGTACCATTACACTCACATTTTCCTCGATCGGGGCCTTGTTTCGGGTGACCAATCCGTGCCCTCTGAGGGCTCTTAAACACCCGAATTCCGGCCATGGGCCCTCCTACGCCCTTATGGGGCTGCCTGTGCAATATCGCTGAAAAATATGACATTTTAGTTTTTAGGGCTCCGGGACCTCGTTTTGCCCACTTATAGCCCACACTTATGGGGCATCCCGGGCGCCTGTTTAGTTTCGCCCTGTCAGCTTTTGTGGTAACTCAGGGGGATCGAAGAGGCCCCTTGGTGGCCCGGTTCGCCGTTCCGAGAGGCCTAACTCTCCTCTCACCTACGTTTTTGGAGTTGGAGCCATTGTTTCGATTGACCATTACGGGGGCTCCGAGGTCTCTTAGGGACCCCGTTTCTTGCCATGGACTCCTCCCATGACCCTGCGGGGCTTCCCGTGCAATGTAGTGTAAAAAAATATGACACTTCAATTTTTGGAGCTCCGGAACCTAATTTTGCCAACTTATAGCCCACGCTTTTGGGCCCCCCCAGGCGCCGGTCTAGTTTTTTCACACCGGCTTGCGTGTTCATTCGGGGGTACCTAAAACGCTCCCTCGTGGCTCCGTGCCCCGTTCCAAGAGGCCTATGTACCATTGCACTCACGTTTTCCTCGATTGGGGCCTTGTTTCGGGTGACCAATCCGTGCCCTCTGAGGGCTCTTAAACACCCGAATTTCTGCCATGGGCCCCTCCTACGCCCTTATGGGGCTTCCTGTGCAATATCGCTGAAAAATATGACATTTTAGTTTTTTGAGCTCCGTGACCTCGTTTTGTCCACTTATAGCCCACGTTTTTTGGCCTCCCAGGCCCCGGTGTAGTTTCACTCCGCTGGTTTGCGTGGTCACTTGGGGGGACCCAAGAGGCCCCCCCGTGGCTCCGTGCTCCGTTCCGAGAGGCCTAAGTGCCCTTGCACTCGTGTTTTCGGGTGACCATTCCAGGCCCTTCTAGAGTTATTAGGGACCCGAATTCAGGCCATGGGGTCCTCCCACGCCCCTATAGAGATGTTCGTGCAATAGTGTGGAAAAATATGACACTTCAATTTTTGGGGCTCCGGGACTCGTTTTGCCCACTTATAGCCCACGTTTTTTGGCTCCAGGCCCCCTTCTAGTTTCGCTCCACCGGCTTGCGTGGTCACTCCTGGGGACCCAAGAGTTCCCCTCGTGGCTCGGTGCGCCGTTCCGAGAGGTCTAAGTTCCCTTGTGCTCGTGTTTAATCTGATCGGGGCCTTGTTTCATGTCATCATTCCGGGCACTTGTAGAGCTCTTAGGGTCCCAGATTTCGACCATGGGATCCTCCCATGCCCCTACAGAGGTGCGCCTGCAATATCGTGGAAAAATACGACACTTCAATTTTAGGGGCTTCGGGACCCCTTTTGCCCACTTATAGGCTATAGCCCGCGCTTTTCGTCCAATCTCATCTTTTTTTTTAAACATTCTCTTAATTAATAATGCTGATTTCTTAATTACTCCCTCCTTGCGGAATTAGTTGTCTCGTATTAGTTTTGTATGTCCGGACAACCGTCACAATTTCATCATATATGGCTGTACATTGTACGTAATCTGGACAATTGGAGTAAACTTTTTTATCAAGAATGGAAGTGAATGAAAAAACATGGTTTTATGCATTGCGAAGAATGTATGTACTTGAACGTGTCCTTTGCATTATTAATGCTTGTAAGGAACCTATTTGCATTATCATAGTACTATTGAATATTGATAAGCCGATTGAGTAACCAACTCGGACGTAAGAAAAAGGAAAATTATTCATTTGAATTAAATTTTTCCTCCTATAATGATATACTGTATCATATATGCCCATCTCTGATGTTCTTAGCCACGTTCTTGAATCATTGTATTAGTATTATTACAAGTCCCCATTTCTCTGGATTTTGGGGAATATAATTTCTTGGTAGTTTTTATATTCATTAGATGAAATTCACCTTTTGAGTTTCATTTGCTAAACTGTACCTAACCATATGGGCTGTAGCTCAATTTTATGTGAACTCTTATGATCGATTAGCCATTGCATAAGATCAAAACACACATTTTCTCTTCTTCCTCCATGTGACTCGCTATGCTCGAGCAGCTAGGTGCGTAGCTTAATCGGTCCGGACCAACTATTATTTCTGGACGGAGAAAGTACATGATTAAATTGGTTTGGTTGACGAAAAGACTGAAAATTGCAACTAGCAGAGCTGAACCTCTATGTACTTAGGTCAAGACTGACAATGGTGATGAGAGGCGTGGGGAATAACTATATGTTTATCTCTAGATTATTATTGTCAGTAACGAAAATCTTATAATAAAGCCCCCTAATTAATTATCAGCGTATCCTAGTCACCAAATAATTAGCCCCCATCGCATATCCACATGGAACGTAATTTAAGCTCGAATCCCAATACATTAAGGTTGCTAAACTATTGGATCAAGAACTTAATGATCAGTCATGTGATCTCATATGCAGAGGTCCATCCAAGATCAGTTCTTATAAAGTCACGCATTGCAGGTTCGAAGTATCGATGTAGCATGCTTTCATACTTGAATTCACACATGAATTGGCTAATAGTAGGTGCATCAAGGATTTGGCTAATTGACTTTAATGTACTTCCATTAAATATTAGCTTTGAACTGTGGCATTGCCATCCTGCAGTTAGAATAATCAATGATTTAGTACTCCATAATTGACAATAAGTTGTATCTAAGAGTCTCATTGAGATGTATGATTATTAGTTGAAACTAATAAGTGTAGATCAGACTATAATAGTAGATAATTAGGCGAGTATTATAGTCTAAGAATGACGCTATATTTAATGATTCAGAACGTTCACACAGAGAATTATTATCACTGCATTAACAAATCAAACTTAGTTGAGAGATCAATGCTTGAATTATTGATCACAGATATCATTAAATGACTGTAGTCACTCTTTAGCAGAGCTTCAAATTGGTTTGTACAATACATGATGGATGATTCAACATAGTGCAAAATTCGTGAATGAATTAACAACGTAACGTTTACAGAATGATTCAGTAACTAAGAATCAAAATTAAGAATAGTTAAAAGAATGAACGTTGATGCATATTAGTCTTGATCATCATGAGTACTTGTTCAAGTGAGAAATGAGGTCGAGGAAGAAATACTCGGTGCAAGGAACTATTAATCCATCCATCCCATGGTTGTAACCAAACTCTTCGGCAGCCTTCTTCAGCAATGCTTGAAAGAGAGGATGCTCAAGGTAGGATATTGGAACCACAAACCTCTTCTTTTCTTGCTCGTGATCGTCCCCTACATACACTGCAAAATGGCCTCTTGGGACTGGTTTTGCCGTTAATTTTTGGCTCGAAAAATGTTGCCTTATTGAAAACAGTAACTGTCTTCTACTCATCATAACTTGCTTAGCATTCCCAAAAATCTCTGCAAGTTGGATGATCCCCATGATGACCTTCGAATTGGATCAATGATCAATCAAATGACCAATCAGAGAAATTTAAAACTCGTGTTTATGTATTTATTTAGCAGGAGAGATTTCCATATTTGGCAAGTTCTTCGGATGAGTATATATATGGAGGTATACTAGAAAAGGGTCAAATTTGTTAATTAGCTCCATGAAGAGTTCTGCATGAGAATGGAATACTCTCAAAGACATGCAAATTGTAATATAATACCATATCCTATATAATTACATGCCATACATATTTGTGAAAAAACATATGTTATACCTTTATGTCCTTTGCATTATCAGCAATATTGCTCCAAGGATTTATGGCTCCTTATTAGCCTATCACATGGCAGCAATGGCAAGTATTTACGTCATGTATGTATTCGAACTTCCTACATCGATTAGCAAATTGTCCCACCATGCTATATAAAATACATAAGCAACAGATATCAACTGTAAAATTCCTGATAAAAATTGCATTATGTTCCAACAAACTATCATAATCACTCGCATTCCTTGTCGTATAGCTATATGGTGGATGTATAAAATGTATATCTACTTTGCTTAATTTGTAATTTGGGAATAATTTTATTAGTAACAGCTTCCCGCGGTATACTGTTACAGGCATCAGCAACTCTGCCTCATAAGAAGCTGGAGCCCAAAAGTTTCTTTGTAAGCAGACATATATTTGACAAAAACGTTCTTGCATGTTTTTCTGCTTGAATTATGGAACTCTGCTATTTGGAAATTTTTGGTCTTTTCATTTCTATATTGCCCATAAAGAAGAACTCGGCTTTTGGCTTCATTATAATTATTTTAATTTCTCTCAAGCAACTCTGCTGTTAGGTGCCAGAACAGACTTGTATTGCACGGATTTGAAGATTAATTTTCATATCACCTGCAATTGCATGCTTCTGCAAGTTGAAGAATGGCTCTGATTTTTGTTTATTAGTCAAATTACTCACTTATGTATGAAATTTGTCACATAGAAACACAAAGAAAAATGAGTTGATGTTTCCTTGTCCAACAATTCTAGAATTGCATGTCTCTGCAAGTTGAAGAATGACACCATTTTTAGTTAGTCACAAGACTCAAAACAGAACAATGAGTTTCCCTGTACCATTTGGCAAACGTCTTTCTCAGTTTTTAAATGAGGCGCGCTAGCTGACATAACCAGGTTTTGGAGGTGTTATTGTACGATTACCCAAATAATTTAACAATTGTAGCTGACATCCATCTTAATTACTTGTCATTCAACTAGTTTTAGAATAGATTATGACAACTGCTTGTTCACCTAGGCGCATAGCGACATCTATCTTAGTTACTTGTCATTCAGCTAGTTCTAGGATAGATTATGACAACTGCTTGTTCACCTAGGCGCATAGTGACTAGCTACTTTCATGTCAACCTAACTTTGAAACTCCTGTATCTTCTCTCAGGCTTAATTGGCAAAGCTAAGGGATACCATTATTTGACATCAATACTAGCCATACAAATATAAAAATTAACAGGTAGATAAATTATACTCCCATAGTTTGAGTATGATCACATATACTGATAGTAAATGGTCTACTTTTACCACAAATGACTAACTATCATTTTAGACTTTTTCTCGCATGTAGCATGTTAGTAAATGTAATAGTATGTAATAATGATTGGATCAATAGTCGTAGTATAGTGGTAATAGTGAAAGTTGATTGGTCGAGACATCATCTGTACTAATTATGACGGTCACTTTTGTAATCAACGAAGGGAATGTCGTAACTTATCACTATCTGCTCACTGTTTTCTACAAATTGTAACTTAGAATGTAGTTCAATCTCATATGATGATGAACTGGATGAATAAACTGTCAACCTGTTTCACTATGTAAAGGTATGCCCATACTGTTTCAAAGTCACTACTTGTGTTATTCCAGCACAGTTCCATTATGTGAAGGTGCCCCATACTATTCCAGTCCCTAATAATGCTGTACAATTAATCAAACACCAAATCCCACTCATTTCTCTGTTTTTTGAAATAATATTCAATCAACTATTGATATTTCCTCAACAATGCTTCTTCATTTGGGAATTCTTAACTGGGATCAGATGGTTTATCCTCGACATATCACTAGATTCACGACGATTTATGCTGAATATGCAAAATTGATCAATTCTAACAAGAGATAGTTCAAAGATCTCTGTTCAGTTGAAGTTAACCTTAGAACTCAACATTCAAATATATAATAGAATTGCTTTTATATACAACTTTTTGATCACTACTTAAATTTCGCCAATCACAAATTTGAATTGACATACATCATTCTAGGTCACCCCTGGTGCACGTTAATGTGAGTTGTTCCCACATATAACAAAAGTTAACGTGCATAACCGAAAAATGGTATACATAATCGATAGCTACCTCTATTATTACATTAGCTACATCGTTCTATTAACTTATGAGGAACTGCTAATGAGAGAAAGAAGACTGGCAAAGTAGTCTTCACTACAAGGAATGGTAAGGCCGCCCATTGGATGCTCAAACCCGAACTCTTCCTCCACAAAATGGAGCACATTCTGAAACAAGGGGTGGTTCAAGTAAGATATCGGAATCACATACCGTTTCTTGTATGTTTCTCCTACATAAACCGCGACATGACCCTTTGGTACATCGGTAGAGCCTAAGTTGCTCGTTGATCGCTTCAATTTGTTGGATAGTGTTCTTTGAAGAATCTTCTTGGCTTGACCTTTCTCCATTAGTTGAATCCCCATCTTACTATGACAAAGTACGAAGGTGAAGCAAAAAACTTGAGTTTAGTTTTTGTTGTGGTTGAACATGTTATTGTAAGAGCTTATATATATATAATGGACAGAGCAAAATAATTGTGGCAAACGTAAATGTGTTTATGTATAGTTACTGGCAAAAATTTGGTTGACAGGCAATAAAGCATTTGAAAGACAATGAAGGCCCATACTTTCAAATGATTACCCAATTTGCTTTCATAAATTGTCTAAGGCATTGAATATAGACTTCAAAATATATAGTACTATTTAGATATAGATCATATAGTATATGCTTTAATTTTCATTCTTTTATAAAGAGAAAAAAAANAAAAAAACTTTTATGGAGTTAGTTTGTTTTGAATTTTTGATGATCATTCATTATTATTATCATCGGTAATGTTCCAAAGGATTCCAGTTGTTATTGTTGTGTGGCCCCATTCAGTGAGAGATTTATAGCCATCAACTAGTCATATGCGTTTGGATTATTCATGCAACTTCTGACCTCAAAAAGGGGGGGTGGACGAGAACATGTCACATGCATGGTAAGTAATATTGATCATCAAGTTGTTAGTGTTACTCACTGTGTAAATATGTGATAGGGTGACAATGACAATACTAATCCGAGTACATAATCTGCTCTCCAATTAAATCCTATGTTTACAAAGAATACAAATGTGAAAAGAATAATGGACCTACATACGAAGATGGGGTATCCGAATGTTGTAATTCATGAAGATGGGGGTACTCAAGACGTTTTCAGGACAAAAATGACTAATTTCGAATATATATGGATAGAGAGAGGGAGAGACACTTGTGGTCGGTTGTTGGGTCCGAAATATCTTTTGATAACTCTTCATTAGTTACCGAATTTTCAAGGTTTCAATACCTAAATCATGGTCGTATGTATATGTATATAAAGTCGTTGAGGAAGGCTACATGGTAAACGAGATCTCTCAAGTTGGTCTTAGTCTCAGGAACTTCTGTATTGAAACACTCGACTAGCCCATCAGGTCAATCAAAAGGTTATAACACATGACAGCAAGTCATTTATGAGATATCTAGGGACAAAGGTTATGTCCAAATGATATTGGATGAGGATCCTTTAGGGGGTGTGGCAGGCCATGATATGGATTATTGGGTACTTAATATAATAATAATGAAACCAAATGAGTTTAAAACTTATAAATCTTAACCAAATACTCCCAAAGGCCCATTATAGATGTTCAAAACCAAAACAACAACACGAATCCCGTGGGCTGGCAAGGTATACTTAGTATGGGCCCTTTAAGCAAACGAATAATTCAATCAAAAATTCACCCGTTTTTGTTTAATTGGGCTGGATAAAACTCAATGTATAATATTGGGCCTTTTGCGAAGCCCGATAGATTTAAGCCCATGCTTTATAGGCATGCAGAGCTATGTTTGCAGGCGACAGTCGTATTATTGTCACTCCATCCGTTCTCAATTGAATTGACGCTTGGTGTGAAAAAAAACCAAGCGTCAACTTCAATTGAGAACGGAAGGAGTAGTATTTTTCTAATGGTTCTTTGACATAAACAAACCTAACACTTAGTTATTTGTAAGTGTTAAACTCATTTATTTGATTATTAATAATACAGATCATACGAACTTTCTTGTTCAAAAGCAACGTTACGTTGCCCAACCCAACCAAGGCACAACAGGCTGATCCATTTTGCAAACTCAAATTTATTTTTAAGAACTTTAACAATCTCCAGCGACTTCAAATAAACTCTTGTTTGAGTAATCAAAAGTTATGAAGGGAAAAACACACCCCACAATTTGTAGAGGAGGTAGAGTGACATGATATAATTAGGATTGTGCAACAACTGCAAAATATGAATTGCGACAAGAAAAAGAACGGTAACGGATATTGATGTGGAACAATACAAATACAATACTCGACCTCATACACCAAATATTTTAATGAGTAGCAAATAAACAATTATATGAAAGGAAAAAAAAAAAAAAAAAATTGGCTTCGTTTTTTGGAACTCTATTTTCTATTTTCTAAATAGATGAGACGAAACTCATAAATTCATCATCTTGTTCAAGAGCATTCATGACCTCAGGTTTAAGGCACACCTCAAGATCAATGCTACCTCCCCCTTCACGTCCTGGATTTGCCGTCACCTTTCCATCCTCCTTATTTGCATAACCAGCCAGAACTGCCACTGCTTTACCCAACCCAAATTCAGGCCCATACATATCGAATCTCGCCGACCCACCCGTTAATAAACTATTGGACTTATGATATCCGGATTGAGAGCCTCTTTGACCCACTATGGGGCTCATTAGGATACTGAACACGAAGGCCATGTTAGCTCTCTCATCTTGAGCCGTCACAAATTTGTGGACCATTGTCGCAGCCCAAGCGAAATCATGGCCCAAAATCTCGCCCACCTTACAGGTTCCTTGGCCCCCTGAAATAAAGTTCCCAAAGTGATGTTCAGAGAAACGGGGGATGATCTTGGTTCGAATGTTTATGGATAATGTGCAGCTAGTCTGTTGATCGGGTTGTAGGTTTCGGGCCCGTGTAATGCACCTCCATAGAAACGCACACAATGCTTTGAAGGAAGAGATGTTACAAGCAGCTCCAGATTGTTGGTTAGCCTTGGCTTTGATCTTTGCCACTGAGGCGGCTGAGAATCGAAAGATTCTTTCTCTTAAGGGGCCCGGTTCAAATCTGTATACAAACTCTTCCGGCTCTAGATATGGCAACTTAAGGATCGGACCATACCCTTTCGGGAAAAAGGGCTCATACACCGGTTTACGAGAGATGGAGATGGAATCATCATCATCAGTTTGACCGCTATTACTATTACTATTATTATTATTATTATTATTATTATTATTATTATTATTATTATTATTTCCTTGCATACCGCCCAACTGAAGGAATATCTCGGACAAGGAGGAGATGAAATGCCATAAGGAGGTTCCATCAGCTAGGGAGTGATTCATGGTAAACCCGATGAAGACGCCATCTCTAAGCTCGGTCACCTGAATCGACAAAAGCGGCCTAGTGTGACCGTCATGATTGACAGCCTTCTCGCCAAGATCAAAGAAGGATCGAACAGTGGGGTGGACATCGGTGTAGGAAAGGATATCAGAAACCGTCAAGTCCACGGTAGCATGGAGGAGTCGAGCTCCGGGCCCTTTGTTGCAATCCACGTAGATCCAACAAGCATGTTCATCAGGAAACTTTTGGGTGGCTAAACGACCAGCAAGAGGGTAAAAATGAACGAGCGAAAGAGAAAGCGAGTGTTTGAGCTTGTCTAGAAGATCAGATTGGATATGGAAATCTGGATTGTTAGCATTTGCATTTGCATTTGCATTAACAAAAAGAAGACCCTTTTGCATCTGATCGAACGATAACAAGAAGAGATCCATAGGGCCCAAGTAATGAGGTTGCTTTGCTGCTTCAACCTCATATTTTGGTTTAACAAAACTCTCTGAGATGAGCCTCACTTCGCCATGATTCACAGCCATATTTCTTTCTTCTTGTTTCGTTTTTCCCAGGTCTGTGGACTGTTAGCTGTGGTGTCCCTTCAAATGTGTAAAACTGTGCACAAGCATCTTGATATTATATAGGAGTATTAGAATTTTGTTAATACTCGTGTACTTTGAATCGATTGATTGCTTTCACTTCCTTTTGTTAATACTCATGTACTTTGAATCGATTGATTGCTTTCACTTCCTTTGATCCTTAATAGGCTTTGTTCTCTTCACCTTATTTTTGTTGATTTCAAAAATTAATAAAATCAGTAAAAATCAGCAAAATCAGTAAAATAAAAATCAGTAAAAATCAGCAAAAATCAACAAAAATCGGCAAAAATCAACAAAATCAGTAAAATAAAAATGAGCAAAAATCAACAAAAAATAGCAAAAATCAACAAAGTCGCTCTCTGACGAATCTAACGAATCAACAAAAATAAACAAAAATCAGTAAAATCAACAAAAATCAATGAAAATCAAACAGTAAATATCAACAAAAATAACATGAAGAAAACAAAGCCTAAATCGTGATCTGCCGTTTCGGTATGCTAGTAAATACTGCACTACAGAACAATTGATTATACACATTGGATTCGCAAAGCAAGCATGTTCCATGCACAACATAAGGCCCTTTCTTGGCAAAAGTGATTTGCTTTATAACAACTAACTACTCCTCACAAAAACAAATAATAAAAATAAAAATAAAATTTATAAGGAATCACTTATCCGGGGAAAGATTTAGTAGGTTGATATTCCTTATCATTCTCCTTCCTCCACCTTTCACCTTTCATGTTTACCTTTAATTTTTTCGATTACCCCCTAATTTATCCCATAAATGCAATGGACGAGGTTATCATTATACTCCCTTCTCATGTTTCATAGTATCCATCAACCTCTAACAATAATTTGTGAACGACACAAAAAGATAATAATGAGTGTTTAAGCTTATCAACAACATCATATTTGGAAGCTTGTCACCTTTCTTTCATCCTTTTTTTCATGAATCTCTCTTAATCCTACCTAGCTATTAACACACTATTGGGCTCATTAAATGGGGTTTTCAAACCACTTTGGGATACATAAAGGGTCTTCAGAAACCAGTTAAAGAATTGGACATCACAAATTGATGAACCAATAATGCAGCCCAACCCAAATCATGGCCTAAATCTTGCCCACTTTACAAGTTACGTTGGGCTCCTGTGACAAAGTTTCCAAAGTCGTATTCATTGAACTGGGGAACAATCTTGGCCCTTCGAGCTCGCGTAACACTCCTCCACAAATATGCAGACAAGGCTTTAAACGAAGATGTGTTATGAGCCTCACATTGTTGGTTAGCCTCGGCTTTGAACCTTAATGTGCCCGGTTCATACCGTCTTACAAATTCTTTGGGTTCAGATAAGGTAACTCGAGGATCGGACTGAACTTATTAGGGAATGAATTACTTGTAGACCGATTTGCGAGCGATGGAGATAGAATTATCATTAGTTTGACCACTGTTATTATCGGTGGATGACTAATAATAATAATAATAATAATAATAATAATTTGTCATCCTATTGTTTTGGTCGTCGTAAACGGGAAATTGGGCATGTTACATGCGTTTTGGAAAAAGGATAAACATCTCTGCTTTTCAGTACATAATAGGAGCATTAAGCTATTTGCACGTTTCATCGCTAATTGAGTAGGACTTAATAAATCCAATCAACAATGCAGGCTCATAGCTTAGATTTTGTCAATTTAAGAAAAGCAAGTAAAAGAAGACTCTTTTCTAGTTATCTACACGTCCGTGTAGGCTAAGCGCCCTCAGACAATTAGGAACAAACACCAAAATTTCCCCTGCATCAATGGCAGAGTCCTCTGTTCGATCAGCCCGTGCAATGGTTAAGAATTCTCCTTGTCGAAAGATCGAAAAATCTAAGAGCGGGATACAATAAAATTTATAAAGAAAAAACAAACTGAGAGATGAACTCAATTGGATCAAAGGCTTCTTGAGAGGGGCTGCTGCCACCCGTATGATTATAAAAGAATCAGAATGTGAGTTGCCCAGGTCCACGAAATCGCCTATGAGGCCGAAAAGCATTGCAGAACAATTTAATTTTAACGTCATTAGCCATATCATACTAGGTATTTCTCCGCGATCAAGAACAGGCTCGAAAGATCGTACGTATTGGTTCTTAGGGCGGTTAATGTCATGCAAGCAAAGCTTGTTAATTGACTGTGAGTTACTTCACCTAATGCCAATTGGTTTATTGGAACCTCACTTGGAATGTATTTGCTCACTCGAATTGACCCAAATTAAACCAAACTTAAGTTATGGTATTAAGATCACAAGATCGGAAAATGGTGTATCGATATTTCCATTAGAGAAAATCGTTGGTATGGATGATCAGGTGACCCAAGTAGTGGGTTCATTGTCGGGTGAGGCAGGGAAAAACAGAGTAGTAGGGAAACAAAGTCGTAAAAAGTAAACAAAAATCAAAAGAATCAATAATTTTTTAAAAAAAAAACCAGTAGAATCAACAACAATTAGAAAAAAATCAATAAAATCTATTTTAGTAGAATCAACAAACATCAAAAGTCAAACAAAAATCGGTACAATCAGCAAAAATCAACGAAGTTTAGCTAAAATAATTAATTAAAAAATAAATACTCCAACATAAATAACCTTTCAGAACAAGCCTTCATATATACAAATTGGTACAGATTTTAGATGACCACTTCCCACAGCTATAAACAAACATCTGTACTTTTCGTACATACTAACATTCAACTATTTGCCCGTCTCATCAATAGTTGAGTGATGATCTTGTAGCAAGTAGGACCAAACAAATCCAATCAAAAAATGCATGATCAAAAACTAAAGATTCTGTCAATTTGAGAAAAAAAGAAGAAAGTAGTAGACTTCATCTATTTATCCTTGGAGCTAAACGCCCTCAGACAACTAGGAACAAACAACAGAATTTCCCCTGCAGCAATGGCAGAGTCCTCTGTGCAATCAGCCGTGCAACGGGTAGAAATTCTCCTCGTCGAAGAGGCTGCAAATCTAAGAAGGATACAAGGAAAGTTAGAGGAACTGAGAGATTCACTTGTTTGGATCAAAGGCTTCTTAAGAGAGGCCGATGCCAACAGGTATGTTGATAAACGAATCCGAATATGGGTTGCACAGGTCCAGGAGATCGCCTATGAGGCCGAGGATATTGTAGAGAAGTTCCTTTGTAAACTCAAAAGCCATCAAGATCATCACCATACTGGGAAAGTCTCGTCACTCAAGAACAGGCTCGAAAGATATCTACAGGTTCTAAGGGAGGATAAAGTTATCCATGATGTGGGTAATGATATAGAGGCCTTGAGAACAAAAATCCTGTCCTTGACTTCGAGGCCTGAAGCTTATGGTATTATAATCACAACACCGGAAAATGGCTTATTGATATCTAAATTGCATGGAATTAATGTGAGTAAAGAAGAGAAATTTATTGGTTTGGATGATCAGGTGAAGCAAATAGTGGGTTTATTGTTGGGTGAGGCAGGGGAAAACAGAGTTGTGGGCATATGGGGAAAGGGTGGTGTAGGTAAGACCTCGTTGGCGAGGAAAGTTTGCTATAATCAAGCAATTGGGAAGCATTTTGATCGATTTGCTTGGGTTTATGTGTCCTGGAATTGCAGATTTCTTGATCTTCTAAGAAGATTGTTAGGCTCTCTTGCTACGAAATCATGTGATGAAATTGGCTTAATGACAAAGGAAAAGTTAATTAAGGAAGTCTATGAAGTTCAGCTAGAAAAGAAGTGTTTGGTGATCCTAGACAATGTGTGGAGCGTTGAGACATGGGATGGGTTAAAGGCGGCATTTCCAGGTGACGAGAAAGATTCGAGAAGTAAACTTCTGTTCACAACAGACAACAGGCGGGTTGCTGAGCAGATACATGAGAAAGCAGTCATTCACGAGGTGAAATGTTTAAGCTCTGACGAGAGTTTGGAGCTGCTTCAAACAAAGTTCAGTGATAATCAAGCACATACCGTTGGAAGTCTTGGTACGATTTGTCTCCTTACATCTATCCATATACTCAGCTTAATGAACATAATATTTGAATGCTTTGCGGAAACAAATTTTCTTAAGCAGGTGTTAGTTTATGTGGGAACACCAAATTATAAGCCTTGTAGGCTCTTATTATGGCTTTTTCATATGTGCTTGGTCTTTATCCTTGTTGTCTTGTAGTCTAATTTTCTTGTCGTCTAAGGACTTCTAATATGACCTCTGTTTTTTGGATCATCTCAAAGTTAAATAAGCTCGTTTTAAAATGTAGGTGCTAATAAGATGATGGAAATGGCAAACAAAATGTTAAAATCATGCCAAGGTATCCCACTAGCAATCATCGCTCTTGGAGGACATTTGGCGTTGATGAAAAAGCCAGAAGAGTGGTATACTCTGCTTGAAAACATGACTTCACACCACAACGGAAAAGTTCATCAACAACCATACGAAAAAGTCCTTGAATTATGCTATTATGGTTTGCCCTATTATCTCAAGAATTGCTTTCTTCATCTAGGGAGCTTTCCTGAAAATTTTGAGATACCTGTGAAGAGATTATGCCACATTTGGGTAGCTGAAGGTATCGTTACTCTTGCAAATGCTGAAGTTTCGAGCAGAGAATCGTTGGAGGATTTTGCTGAGCATTGCTTAAATGAGCTGTTTCAAAGAGGCATGGTTCGAGTGGCCAGAAGAAGGTCAAATGGAAGGATAAAATCTTGCCACCTACATGACCTTATTAGAGATCTATGCTTAAAAGTATCCAACGACGAAAATTTCTTGAGCATAATTGATTCTGAATCAAGTTTGGAAAATGAAAAGGTTCGACGATTGGCTGTCTACTTGGTAGGAGAGAATGACGATGTTTCACTTCCTTCGAAGAATCGATATCTTAGATCTCTCTTATTGTTCCCTTCTCTAAAGAAGACACAAGAACTAAACTACTTGTCGATTAAAGCTCTTTGTCGGGACTCTCAACTACTTCGTGTCCTGGATCTTGAAGGGATTGTTACCAGTTTCAAGACATTGCCTAGAGAAATTGAAGATTTAACATATCTAAGGTACTTAAACGTGAAAGATATGTTGCTTACAAAACTACCATCATCTGTTGGCTGTTTAAA
Organism: Mesembryanthemum crystallinum; assembly: GCA_030267885.1. Classification (NCBI taxonomy): domain Eukaryota; kingdom Viridiplantae; phylum Streptophyta; class Magnoliopsida; order Caryophyllales; family Aizoaceae; genus Mesembryanthemum; species Mesembryanthemum crystallinum. Next base: position 28,165 of record BSSO01000391.1, read on the forward strand.
GTGGCTTGACACCCTTGATTTAAGAGTGAAGACAAGGCTAGAAATACCGAATGTTCTATCAAGGCTGGTAAGACTGAGAAATCTGTACCTTCCTCGCGACTTCACTGTCAAAGATTCTGAGAAGTTGAGACTACACAACCTGAAGCACTTGCTGACACTGAAAAATGTAAACCACTTTCTAGTCGAAGATGTGCTTGGGATGAAGAGTCTCACGAAAGTCTCAGTTATGTATATGCTTGACAATGAACATCTTGACTTCATCCAAAAATCGCCTAAGATTATGTTTAGTCTCACTATTCTTACATCTGTAATCGGTAAAGATCATGTAAATGTGTTGCGAAGCTTCCATAACTTGATCAAATTAGAGCTGAAAGGACGAGTATCAATACCGATAGAAAGACTCATGTTTCCTCCGAATCTGAAGAAGCTTCTCTTAGATTGTTGTGAGATTCAGCAGGACGCAATGCCAGTACTTGAGAAGCTTCCTAGTTTAACAAGCCTTTGCCTCGAAGACCAAGCTTATATCGGGAAAAGTATGCTTTGCTCAGCTACGGGTTTCCCTCAGCTTACTTATTTAAGGCTTAATGGCCTGAACAACTTAGAAGAGTTGAAGGTGGAACAAGGTGCTATGCCTCATCTACTCTACTTGGAAATAAAGGGTTGCGATAGATTAACCAAGATTCCTGATGAGCTGCCTCAACAGGTTCGAGTTTCTCGTAATTGACAGCTACGTTACTATGCTGTAATCCTTTCAGGCTTTCAGCATGTATCTTGTTCTTTTTTTTTCCTGAATGGCTTGTGTGATACTACATGATCTACTCAACTGCAGGTAATTTTTGGTTTGGTTCTTTCTTTTCTTCTTTAGTGCTTTTGTGTACAATTCTGCATTCATTGTGTAATTAAACACTGCTATGCACACAATATAAAAATGGGCTATCCTATTTCTGAACACATTTCGCTGTGCTGATACGAAACTGATGGTTAATCGAGCCTTTATACAACCACAAGCTAAACAAAATTACTTTTTCAAACCGTCAAAATTTTTGTCTTGTAGTCATCTTTCCAAACCAATTAAATCCCTATATACTCCATAAATTACCCCTCCACTATCTAAAAAGTAAAAAATATAATAAAATAACTTTTTTTCCCTCTCTCCGATCACTCTCTCTCTTTTGATTTTATATATCTCTCACATCCAATATTATATTCTCTCTATTTCACAAGGGCAAAAATGACCAAATTTTCCCTCCTAAATTCTTGTGCCAATTTTGGTTTAGAAACGTAACACTCCCCCGTTCTCAAATGAAAGTGACGCTACACTATTCATCTTTCCACTTTGGAGGGAGATAAAGTTACCCAAATACCCTTAAAAAAAAGAAAATTGTGACACTTTATACATTAATGATATGCAAGTGGATATTCTTGTCAAATTTGGGGATTTTATTATCCAAAAATATGAAGTATAACAGTGAGTCAAAAACGGCTCAAAAAGACAAGCGTCACTTTCATTTGAGAACGGAGGGAGTAGTTTTATTCTTATCCATATATGGAAATTAGCAAGTATTGTACAACACTATTCTATCTATTAGCAATATCGGAGTTCACACCGTGTAAGAAAACGTAACAACACTGGAAAACGGACGCCTTGGATAGGTGTCGTGTTGCGTGTCGAAAATAAGACACAACATACACCAATACTCGGACACGATGCATATAGGCTTGTTATCTTCTATAAATGTCGCTTTCTAGATCAATATCATGTCTATATCAGTGTCCGTAGTCGTGTCCATACAACCTAGTGCAACAAAGTATTCGTTTGTGAGTACGCTACGCTTAATGTGCATAGCACATAGAATATGTTCTTCGTCATTTTAAATGAAACAAATTCTATGCCCACGATGTCCACACTCCCACCTACTTCATGACCCGAATTGGCGTCACTTTTCCATTTCTTTTGGGCCAAAAAAGTTACTGCTATACCCAATGCAAACTGAGGATCGTACACATCAAAAGTGGGCCGATCATATTGGACCTATATAATTTTACTCCCTCCGTTACTAAATAAAAGTTATACTTAACTTTTTGATTGAAATTTATTTGATGAGTGAAATGATCTTAAGGGACTTGCTTTTTCAAAGCGATTGAAGAGAGGAAATGATGTGTGACCATGTGAAGGAGAGAGAGAGGGCAAATGGATAAGGATAATTTGTTAACCTTATTGTAAAAATTATACCTAAGATGGAAATATAACTTTTATTTGGTGACAAATTAAAATGGAAAAACATAACTTTCATTCAATGACGGAAGGAGTAAACTCCTGAACTCTGAGCCTTTACAGCTCAGTCAACTTTGACCAACGTGTAGCCCACAAAAGTGCCCTTCGATCCTAGCTCAGTCAACTTCAACAAGGAACGAAGATCAACAAAATCCAATCCAATCCAATCATATTCATGGCACTAAAATTTCAAGAGATTTTACTATACTCTTTTGAAAAGAAAAGTTATAGAGGTCAAAGTGATTTACACCAAATCTTTTAAACGCAAAGCAAATGTTTGATATATATGCTTCATGGCATTGGAAGCTAAGGGAACACAATCAAGAACCTTCCTTCCTCAACAATAATTCATCAAATAATGTAGTATACAAAACAAAGAAATTTTGGCTTGAATTGGGAATTTTCTGTTTTCCATTTTCTAAGCTGATGAGACGAAACTCATAAACTCCTCATCAACTTCAAGAGTATTCATGATCTCGGGTTTAAGACACACCTCTAGATCGATACTTCCTCCTCCTTCAAGCCCCGGATTCGCAGTTACCTTTCCATCATCTTTATTTGCATAACCCGCCAAAACTGCCACTGCTCTACCCAACCCAAATTGAGGACCATACATGTCAAATCTGGCCGACCCACCAATGAGCACACTATTGGGCTTATAATATGCAGCTTCCGAACCAGTTTGGCCTATTCTGGGATTCTTCACAAAACCGATTACGAAGTCCAAGTTGGCCTTCTCATCTTGGGCCATCACAAATTTATTAACCAATGTCGCACTCCAGCCCAGCTCGTGGCCCAAAATATCGCCCACCTTACAGCTACCTTGAGCTGCTGAGATATAGCTTCCAAAGTGGTCTTGAGAGAAACGGGGGATGATCTTGGTTCGGAAGCCTGTGACAACGGAGCAGCTAGTCTCTTGATCGGATTGCAGGTTTCGAGCCCGTGTGATGCACCTCCATAGAAACGCACACACGGCTTGGAAGGAAGATATGTTATGAGACCCGGATAAATGGTTAGCCTCGGCTTTGATCTTTGCCACTGAGGCTGCCGAGAAGCGAAAGATTCTCTCTCTTAAGGGGCCCGGGTCAAACCGGCCTACAAATTCTTCCGGTTCAAGGTACGGCAACTTAACCATCGGACCGTATCCTTCCGGAAAAAAGGGATTGTAGACCGGTTTGCTAGAGATGGAGATGGAAACATTATCAGTTTGACCGCTATTATTATTAATAATAATATTTCCTTGCATACCGCCCAACTGAAGGAATATTTCGGACAAGGAGGAGATGAAATGCCATAAGGAGGTTCCATCAGCTAGGGAGTGATTCATGGTAAACCCGATGAAGACGCCATCCCTAAGCTCGGTCACCTGGATCGACAAAAGCGGCCTAGTGTGACCATCATGATTGACAGCCTTCTCGCCAAGATCAAAGAATGATCGGACTGTGGGGTGGACATCGGTGTAGGAGAGGATATCGGATACGGCCAAATCAACGGTAGCATGGAGGATTCGAGCTCCAGGACCCTTGTTGCAGTCAACGTAGATCCAACAAGCATGTTCGTCGGGAAACTTTTGGGTGGTGAAACGGCCAGCAAGGGGGTAAAAGTGAACTAAAGAAAGAGAGAAGGAGTGTTTGAGCTTGTCAACAAGATTAGATTGGATTTGGAAATCTGGATTGTTAGCGTTAACAAAAAGAAGACCCTTTTGCATCTGATCCAATGACAACAAGGCGAGATCAACGGGGCCTAAATAATAAGGTTGCTTTGCGGCTTCAACCTCATATTTTGGTTTGACGAAGGTCTCTGAGATGAGCTTCACCTGGCCTTCAGAATCAAACTGCACGGCCATGTTTTTATCAATTCTGGTTTGAGGGTTGTTTAGATGTGCCTGTGCCTGTGCCTGTGCCTGCAAGTTTCTAATATACTGCTAGTATTGTTATAATATAAAAATGCAAGTGTGGAGAAAATGGTGTCTTTGTTTCAATACTATATGAAATTGCAATCTTGTTTCTATGATCCTTAGATCGTGATATGCGTCGCCCATGACATCACATGCTACCCTATTATGAATCTAGTTTAATACCACCCAAAAATCAATACATACCACCCATTTTAATAGTGACTGGACCAAAATACCCTTAGTTGATTTATTTATTTTTTTTTTTTTTGTAAAAACAAAAAAAGCCAGTCTCTCTCCTACGCTTCTCCTTCCGCCGCCATCCCCTGTTTCCCCAGCCACCACCCGATCACCTCCTCTATTTCTCCACCCCACCCCACCCCACGCCCATCCCTTACCCCTCTGTAAATAATTCAAGTTGAAGGTCATCATCAACAAGTTGGTGCCAATTCGGGTAACAACGGCAATTAAAGGCTGCCCGGAACTCGTTGGGGCGCGCCTCTCCTCGGAGTAGCGCTCGTGGAGCGCCACTTCCAGGAGCAGCGCATGGTGAAGGTAGCAAATAGAGCAGGCCCACTGGTACAGCATTGACGAACTGAACTGGGAGTTTCTGATGGTTATTGCCAAGCTAAGGGGGCTGCCATGGGTGGGAGGGAGGTGGGTTGATTATTGGTGGGTAGGGGTAGCTTTGTCTTCACACATTATAATTGGGTGGTATCTATTGAAAATTGGGGTGGTATTTAATAGAGTCCTTCAATATTCACAACTGTGAACTGTTGGCTTTAAAACATGTTCAATAAGACATAAAAAAAAAAAAATAGCACTCACTCTGTTCACTATTTAAGATGACACATTCCGTTTTAATCCGTTCACAAAACAAGGTGACACTCCTTTTTTTTGGCAAATAATTCCCTTGAAAGTATCAAAATACCTTTGCTTTTTCTCTCTCATCAAGTCACTATCACCTTTACACCCACTAGTAAAATAAGGGCAATGTGGTCATTTCTTTCTCTCCTTAAATATTGTGCCCAATAGTGAGTGTCATCTTAAATAGTGAACGGAGGGAGTAGTATTCAATAGGACATTGGTTTACACGCCTTAAGTATATAATTAACACAATTAATTGATTAATTATTTCATCTCTAAATTAGTGTCAATCTTTATTTCGGACTCCTACTATAACCATTTTTCTGAAACAAGTATCCAAAACTTGTGAAAATAATAAGATTAGAAAGTATTTCTAAATATGAATATTATAATAATCTTATCATATTATAAAACTAACAAGGTGTTTTTTTCACATAGTATAAGGTAAAATTAGGAAAAAAAAAAGAAAAAGAAAATTGATACTACTCTATTAATAATCAAGGAAGCATATAAGTAGTTTATTGCGTCTCATTAAGGGCACTAAAATGTGCACCTTCATAATTGTAAAAAAAAATTTAATCCTATCTACAACTACAAATTTACTAAGTACTTGTAGTGGTGCACCATTCGGTGCCCCTAATAACTATTTAATACTTTGCCATTCTAATTTAGACTATTGGTCGAACCTTTTTTTTTTTTTTTTTAGTTTGAGTCATATATTTACCCTAAATAATCAATGGGGTCAAAATAAATTAGTTTTGTTCACAAAGTTACAACCCTACGAAAAGGTAAAATGTCTTTAGTAATTACTAGTTACTAGTTTTAAGGTACACACATTTAAGTGTGGTTAAAAAATAAAATAAATTTATAATCAAACAAAGGTAAAATAAGAAATTCAAATGAAAAATAAACTCTATAGTATTTTGAGATTTTATTAAAATACTAAAAAGTCTTTTAATTTAAAAGTATTGAATATGAAACTATGATTAATGAGAAAAGATAAATATGGCAAAATAAATAAGCCAACATGGAAACATCAATTAATTTCATTTGAGGAGTGGGTTTGGGAAATGAAAAGTGGGTAGCAACCCAAAGAAACCAATTTTCAATAAAAAGAAAAATAAAATTGATTATCAAAAAAAGAAGTAAGGGAAGTTATAACAGGAGAGAGTAAGAGAGAAAAGGAGTTACAATTAAGACTTTCATTAAGGGTCCATTTGGTACGGCGGAAAACATTTTCGGGTAAAACAATTTTCTTATTTCCTCCCATTTGGTTTCTAAAGCAGCGGAAAATAATTTTTATTTGGAAAATAATTTTCATTTGGAAAATGATTTTCTTGAATAAGAGGAAGATGTTTTCCTTTGTAAATAGACGGAAGACAGTTTTCCACCGAGGCTAAGCATGATGCATTGATGCCGCAGTGTTGCTTGTTGCTTTTTTTTTTTCATTTTGACCACTTCTCTCTCCTCTCTCTGTCTACTTTTTCTCTCTCCTCAACTTTTCTTCACTGCAGCTCATTACTTTCTACCTTCTCTGTGTTCATCATTCTCTCTCCCTTCTCTTTACTCTCTCCTCCTTATAGGTTCTCCTATCTCTTCTACTCTAATTTTTTTTGGAAAAATTTCATTTTGAATATCTGACGTTAGGCCTAATTGCAATTTAGGTACCTGTATTTTCAATATTCTCATTTTAGGTACTTGAAATTTTAAAAACGGTATCATTTTGGGTCATTTCACTAACGGCGTTAAAAAATCCGTTAAAATGTTAACATGTCATCAATCAAAAAATATTATAAAAATTCCCAAAATATTGTAGAAAATTCTAAATAGCTAAAAATAAATATTTCATAACTTTTGAATT
>BSSO01000392.1:0-34999 GCA_030267885.1 Mesembryanthemum crystallinum
ATATTGTTGGAAAAATCACCCTGCCCAAATGCTTAAAACATACTCCCTTTGTTGTCCTCTTACATTGATGCCATTAAATTTTAATAAGTCATGGCATTCCAAACCTCCTACTTTTTGAAACTTACTACATGCATGCACCCCAATGTAAAATTATCTGTCACTTTTTTTTTTTTTTTTATAATTACGTAATTTTATTATCAATAAACCTATGTTAATATGTGTAACGTAAAAAATGCATATCCATATAACATACATTTTCTGAAAAGATAAGAAGCACCCCTTAAACTCAGCACCTTTAGTAAAATAACTACTACCACTCCATAAATCATAGATTTAAATAGAAATTAAAATAGAAGAAAAAAGGACCCAAGTGGTGTTTGGCCCACTGATAAACAAGCTTTAACTTATACATCAGGTCACGGGTTCAGCCCCAGAGCACTTACACGAATTTATTCGTGGAATACCTGAAACTGTGCATTAGAAGGTGCCCTTTAACCACACCCAATGAGAGAGGAAATTTCTCCTTGCAGACACCAAAAAAAATAAAAGAAAAAAGGAGTGCACAGTACAACATTCGATAAAAGACTAAAGGATTCGTTGGACTTATAACAAAGGGCGTGGGCGTGGGCTTATATGGGCCATCCCCAAAAACGCGTAGTTTGACTGAATTAGTGACAACTACTACTAATTTTACTGTAATATCCTCTTGTTGGTCCCCGCGAGGACTTTATGAATTATGGCCCCCCAAATATCATCTCGATCCATGTTACAAATACGCCCTTGCGTTTCGGCTAATTTCTTTTCTTCCAATGCCCATCTTAAGTTTCGTAATTCATGCAATTGAAAATCCGTACCCTTTACTTTTTTTTTTTTTTGGGGGGGGGGGGTGTTTAGGTAAGGAGGGTCATTATAGGGCTAGTCTATTCCGATTCTTTGGTAAAGATCTACGAGTAAGTGGCGAGGCATTTGATGGGGCAGGGATAAGAGGAAAGCAGAATCCCAAATACCCCTAGTGGGATTCGAACCTTGTTGATGAGGGAATACCATTAAAGAGGATATCACTAGGCCAACCTATGTTTAGCTCAATAAATAACACCAAGTTGGAAAATCATTATTTTGAGTCCTCCTTTAGAAGTTTCATCTTTAGAATTTCAAGACATTAGCGGGGTGTCATTTGCTTGCCTAGTTAGAATATAGTTTCTTTTGTTTTAAGGGCTTCGGTCCTTCCTATGACCAAAATAAATAAATTAACTTAAATGAATAAATACTCCAATACTCAGCTTCATCCAACCATTAAGCCACATCTAGCTTCTTAAATGGAATATTGTTTAGTGTTCCTCTTTGGACGTGGTTAAATGACATGTCCTAACGCACAGTTTTAAGTATTTTACGAATAAATCCTGTAGGCACTTGCAAAGAGACAGACTTGAATTAATAACCTGGTATAAAAGTCTTGGATGGAATATGAAGTGATAATTTCATCATTGTAGGTGAGCCCATCCCATCCCTAGTAGTCTAACAAACAACTTATTAGCAATATATGTTTTATAAAAAGGCACCCTAATCATAATATTTAAATGAATTTGACTTTGAACTTGCGATGATCGGACTTTTATATGCATGTACTCATTTGTGCTGTGAACTTAGTTATGACTTATATTACAAGATGAGCATTATTGAACGAATTCAGAAGCAATGGGTATTATTGAAGTAAAATCCAGCTCAATAATGTCGAATTATATATCGTCAATGGTGAATCGAATTTGCCAAATGAATTCAATATCAAGTTATGAAACTTATTACTCCGTATTAGACTTTATAATTAGAGCCAAGTGGATTAAAACTTAGCGCCAAACATGGTCCAAAGATCATTCAACATAATCTTGGTTAATCAGAATTGCAGAGAGAACTCATAATCTCCCTCTTCAGTCAACCAAACAAAGCCTAGCTGGAAATGATTATTCACTGATTTGGAGCCCTAATCTTCAATATTCATAATTCATAAACATGATTATTATCTCCATAAATAGCCGTTAATGTGGATCCTAAGAAATTGTATTATGTATGGTACGGAACGCGAGTTTAGCGAGGGTGGAAGCCACTTGCTTTGTCAACACGCCACGTAGGACATATGACGTCATCGCTAATATATCGTGGGCTTTAAAGGACGAGATCGCGCGGGGCATGAAAGCAAAGTGGCGCCGCAAAGGAAGACGAGAGACACGTGGTTCAGCATGTGACATGTTCTTCTCCTACTCCCATTTTGCGCCGTAATTCCCTGCCTTTCTCTTGCCAGTATTTTTCCAAATATTTACCCTTAAATACTTCAAATTCTGTTACAAAATTGGAAGATACTCAAATAAATTGTGAATGATAATAGTGTAAAAGAAAATAGAAGTTGTATACTTAACTGATTCAATAGATTATTAGAATGATAATAGAAGCATTCGACTTAAACCAATTAAATCTGAACTTAATTATTTTTTCTGGGGGGACGACAAAAATCGAATTGAAGAGAGAGTAATTGTTGTATAAAACAAAATACCCATACACCAATTTTTGCACGAATTTACAGAATATTATATTAGGCTGCTTAATGATATATCAAGCAACATTCTATACGTAATTACTGATGACCGAACTAATTTTTATTGATCCTAATGATTTTTTTCCACTGAATATAGTGATTTTTATTAATTGTTATTAATTTTTGATGAAATTAATAAAAGTAAGTTGAGTGAACAAAACTTGAAATATTATTGTACTCCCTCCGTCTCAAAATGAATGTCGCTTTAACTATTTTATTTTTTTTGTCTCAAAATATATATTGCTTTACAATTCCAATGCAGTATTAATTATCGCTCATTTTCCTAATGTACCCTTGTGATTTATTACTAATTTTACTTTCCAATGCACTTAGTTATAATTAATACAAGGGAGTACTTGGAAACTTTTCTTTTTTCACTTAGATTTTTAGGTTACTTGAATTTCCTTCCCCTGTAATTGTTACTCCAACTGTTGACGATTTTGAAGAGTTGCATCAGGTTGACTATAAGAATTAGTTTCATTATTTATTGAGCTCAATAAATAGTCCATTGGCTGTATGATTGAGGCTTGCATTATTGCATATGAAATGAATTATAGTCCAAGATCTCATGTTAAACTCTAAGATCTCTATTCAATTAAGCTTTTGACTATTTCAATTTCTTTAATGAAAATAGATCCAATCAGTACACAGTACTGTAGATTACTTATTGACTTTTGATTTTAATTAAGATAGCGACTACCTCCCTCAAGAAATTAAAAAAAAAAAAAGTGAAATGACTACATATTCAAATTCATTTTATTTCCTATTTAGTGGTTAATTTCAAATTAGTTAGAATTAGATTTTTCATATACAAGTATCAAACCATCAACCTTGCTTAAGGGATGAGCGTAGTGAAACATACTCCACATCAATTCATCAAATAATCGAAACTTTTTCATGGTGAGATGTGTTTCCGAAGTTAAGTTATAAACTTTTTCCAAATATAGTAGAAATATATTCGAAAATAGAAAACGCTTAAGCACGGGTGTTGCTCACAAAAGTTGAGAAGGACAAGTAATTAACAAAATTTAGCAAAACTTATCGTGATGGTAATCTCATCTACTCCACATTAATCCATCAAAATAATCTCTAGTGGCATTGTACTACTTGCAAAATCGAACGGTGGTTAAGGGTTGTCATAACTTTACGTCTCCATCTAATCATCAAAACAAAATCACGCTGATCACAATTAATATAAGCAGCATTTTAATTTTAATTAATTAAAGTCAAAGAAAGTGTAGCTTCAAAACCTTTAACAACCAGTCCAACACGTTTTTCATCTATTCGATCCCGTATTTTCCACTCTCTAGAGCCTTCTTTTTGTGGATGTCTCTTTCGCATGATTAAGAATGTTCTAATTTAAAGCACTAATATTTGTTTCTAATGATGTATAAATCACCATAATAGAGTTGTTAATTATTATCATGAAATAAATTATGCTGGGAAAGACGTCAGAGAGCATAAATCAAATAACATGATGATAATTAAAAAAAAAAAAAAATGAATGCCAATCGTTATTGGTTTAAAGTGATTAGTCTTATCAATCTGCTCCAAAAACACCCTTTAATTATCATTATCTTTTCATGTACAGCGGGTTTATTTTTTTTTTTATTTCTTTCATTAGTTGTTCGTTGCACTAACTTGCCAACTAACAACAAAAGTAATTTTTTTTTTCTTTTGAGGTGAAGTAAATTTGTTGTTCTATAATTGTGTTCTTGCGGATTTTTCTTGCAAACATGACATTTCGATCGTGGAAGCCTCCGTCTCTTATATTTAATTTTTATAATTTACAAAAAAAAAAATAAAAAAAATTGTCAACACTAAATTTATGCTCCCAAACTTTCCAACGTATGCCATTAGTCTAATATATTCAAGGTCTTAATTTTGACGAGTATGTCAAGACCTCATAATATGATGGTAATGTGAATCGCATTGCAATCTTAGCAATGGCCAACGACCACCAAGATAGTTGACTAGTGGTCTAGTGATGTCAATCAAAGATATTAGGTAGAAGTCGTACGCATGAAATAATTAATTAGGGGCATATGAGAAATCCATTAAACTTGAGTCGATAATCCTTGGAACATTTATCCTTGGAGCAATCATCTTCCTTCAACACCTTTTTGTGTATATATAGTTTGGGTCTGTTCATTTCACATTAGCAAATCTCATTTCAGGTCGTTCATTTCAATTCAGCTCATTCAGTTTAGTTCAATTCAATTCAGATCGTTCAGTTCAGATTATACACTTTTTCCTCAAAAATTACTATTTAATTTATTCAATTGAGTTCATGTCGTTTAATTTAGTTTAGATTAGGTACTCTCATTCGAACTGAATACACCTTTAAGATTGCATTAATTGGTAAATTGGTGTTGTGGAAGTTGTGGTGAAGTAGCAGTAAATTAATTGAGTGAAGAACATGCATGCCTTTTCAAACATACAAATTTTGTTTACTTAAAAGTGGAAAACTATTCTATTTTGCGCAACTAACTACACTCTAAAAATTGATTTTCGTCTTTAATGTTCACTATAGTTTTTCTCTGTTTTTGATAGTGGGCTACATATTGGCAGTGGAACTTTACAGTGGGCATATTATGTTTTTTTTCGAGTTTTTCTTTTGTGGGGTTGTGAGGAGTTTGGCATGAGTGAGTAGAAAGAACCCGATAAGGCCAGGCATTCATAGATTGAAAAGATTACGAGTATTACACATTTAGCATATTTTTTTCTTTTTCTTTTTCTTTTTTAGTGTGTGATTAGGAAAGATAAAACTCAATTTGGATAACAATTATAAATAGGGATCCGATTTCAGTCACGATCAGTCAATCACATAACCACATGCCAATCAGCTGCATTACAATTAGTAGTTTCTAGTTGTTAATTTAGGAGTATTCTTTTTTCTTTCTTTGCAATGTCTACAATTGAGAGTGTAGAGCATTAACAACACTCATGCACATATATATTTTAAATTATTTATTGAATTTGAAGAAAAACAATGAATTATATAAAATGAAAATGAAAAGAACGGTGATTGTATATTGTGGATAAATGTAGTTGTCACTTACTCTTGCACACGACTTTAAACTTTCTGAAATATTAATCACAATAATGAATTGTACATGTATTTTTAAAAAATAGAGCATATAATATTTTAAAATTTGAGGATAATAAATAATACTAGTATGCAAGATAAAAATTAAAATTAAAATTAAGGCCCTCTTCTATTCATCTTAGTTTCTGTTTAATTCAATTTATTTAAATTTTGTTTAAATAAGTTTTATCCAAGTAAAGAAAATGGATCATAATTGCAAAATTGAACTGAACTGAGTTGACTTGAACTTAATATATTGCAAAGTTTCGCAATTTGCTTTTTTTTTTTTTCCACGTATTACTTCTCATTTAGTGCAATTTGTTTCAATTAAATTGAACATGTGGTAAATGTCAAATGATAATAACGAAATAAACTAAATTAAGATAACAACACTCTATGGAAGTTGTAAAGAGGAGACCAAGAAGGCATAATTACTAGTACTACTCCCTCCATCCCTTATTTAGCTTTCAAAAACCTTTAAAATTTTGTCCCTCATCTAGCTTTCAAAACCCACAAATCACCAACTATTTCCTCTAATACCCCAAACAAACAAACCAATATAATAACAATTTTTTTTTCTCTCTTCAATCACTCTCTCTTAAAAAAATAGAAATGATAAAATAATAAGCACATTGGTTATCCTCCTTCAAGGGCAAAATTGTACAAAAACATCTTTCCTTAAATCTCACCCCATATCAATTTTCGCAAGCTAAATAAGGGACGGAGGAAGTATTTAGTTAGGTGAGTTCAGATACAGTTCGGTTCAATTCAAATCATACAGTTTAATACAGATATTTTTAGACGAACCGAACACATCCTAACTAGCTGATAATGGAAAAAAAAGGGATATTGTTTCTTTCTCTTCCCCCGGTGCTAACACTTAGTAAAATGTGGGCGTGTGAACGCAAGGAGTTGGGTCAACACCGTAAAGAATCAAGGCGAGCGGTAGAGAGCAGTAGTAGAAGCCAAATAAAATCCGAAGCAGAGCCCAGTTGTCAACCGACACGTGGCAGCTGAAAACGGGCAGCTGTTGGTGGAGAATCCACATGGGCAACACCAATTGGCACAAACCCCTTTGATTACCTCCGCCTTACGTCACCCATCACAAGCATTTACTGGATGTAGAAAATGCTGCACAATTAAACCCAAAAAGACGACTTTAACCCTACCAGAAAGCAGCTAATTACGGATGAAGGCGAGTAAATTATGGGTTTAGGCTGCTATATAATCCACCCCCTACCTTTGCACTGAGACTCAGCCCACTCAACAACAACAACACACAACACACAAAAAAAAAAGTGAGGACGAGAGATTTCCATTGTTTTCTTCATTTTCGCCCCTTCACACAAAATTAGAGTGAGCCTTCAACAATTTCTTCCGGTGATAATTTCTGGTTTGTTTCTCTCTCTCTCTCTTCCCCCCCTTCTCTGTTACGCCCCGCTTCTTGGTATCCCTTTCTGTTAATCATCTGTCTTTCTACTTCAAACAAGGTTTTGTTTTGATGATCTAAAAACTTATATGCTATTAATCTTTTTGATTTTGAGCAAATTTTTTATGGTCCAAAATCAAACTTTTAAGATAAACGAAGGATAGGTGTTTTCAGAATCGAGATCCCCTTTTTTTTCAGTGGTTTCTCTTCCAAAAACATTTTAATTTAATTTTTCTTTAAAACAACTTAGAGGGTGAATTTTTGTTCCCTCAAGGTTGGATTATTTTTTCTTTGAACCAGGCTAAGAGAGTCTTATTTACAAATCTCTCTTTCTCGCCTTCTTTGGTTGTAGAAAGTATATAGTCCCTTTAATTTCTCTTTTCAGAACCTGTTCTTGAATTTTCAAAAGCAACAGGTTTTCTTCTTTAGATTCAACAAAAAATTTAAAAAAAAAAAACAAAAAAATCGAATCTATTAATCAGTTATTATGGCAGCAACAATGGATATGTGTAGTAGTAGAGCAGTAGTTCACTCAGACCCGTTTGGGAATGAGTTGATGGAAGCGCTTTCCCCTTTCATGAAAGCCGCTTCCTGCTCTAACGCTTCTTCCTCCGCCCCAACAACCACCGCCAACCACCACCCCACCGCCACCACCACCACCACCACAAATATCACCCCTTACTTTTCTTCTTCTTACTCTTCTTGCTTACCTCCTCCTTCAACCTCCTTTTCTCTCTCCAACAACCTCTGCTCTTACGCAGAACCCGGGTTGTACCCGGATGGTTGCTCCACTTCCATGACCCACTTGTTTTCTCAAGGGTCATTTGCTCACCAACAACAACCCTTGGATCAGACCCCCTTTTTTGGTCTGTCCCATTCGGGTTCTCCAATCGGACTCAACCACCTCAACCCGACCCAGATCCACCACATCCAGTCCCAGTTCCAGTACCCGAACCCGGCCCAAACTGGTACCGGGTACCCATCATATCTGTCCAACAACAACAATCTCAACAGCTTTTTATCCCCAAAGCCCATCCCCATGAAGCAGGCCGGATCCCCTCCAAAGCCCACAAAGCTATACCGAGGGGTCCGACAAAGGCACTGGGGGAAATGGGTTGCGGAGATCCGTCTACCCAAGAACCGAACCCGGCTCTGGTTAGGAACCTTCGACACCGCCGAGGAAGCCGCCTTGGCTTACGACAAGGCGGCTTACAAGTTGAGGGGTGACTTTGCTAGACTCAACTTCCCCAACCTCCGACACGAAGGGTCCCACATCGGCGGCGAATTCGGCGAGTACAAGCCCCTCCATTCCTCAGTGGACGCCAAGCTTGAAGCTATTTGTGAGAACTTGGCTAAGTCCCAAAAAGCTGGGAATCAGGGGAGATCTGGAAAGTCGAAGAAAGCCGCCGCCAATGCCAACGCCAACGCCATCGCAGCCGCTTCAGCTGCAGCTCCCAAGCCGGATCCGGTTGAGATCAAGGCGGAGAGCTGCTCCGAGAGCGACTCAGGTTCGGGTTCGGGTGGATCATCGCCCCTTTCGGATCTGACGTTTGGTGATGGTGAAGATTTGTATACGGAAAATTTTTCACTGGAGAAGTTCCCGTCTCATGAGATTGATTGGGATGCTATCCTATCCTGTCCAGCTTAATATCAGAAGCCGCAGCTAATTTGTGTCATCGTCGTCAATTTGTGTAATATTTTGTATTAAGGTAGTATAGGGAGCAATCTGCAATGAAGTTTTTGGCAATTGCAGAGCTCTAATTGATGAAAAAAAGAGTCTTTTTTTTTTTTACTATTATTATTATTATTATTATTTGTAGTAGTATTTTAGGAGGGTTAAAAATCTCTATGTAATGTTGATGTAAGGCCCCATGGTTGAGGCAAGTGATTTTTTGGTCTTGCCTTGGATCATTGGAGGGGGTTAGTTCTTATTTTCTGATGATTATTTTATTGTTGATAGTAGCTGGGTTCTTGCTAGGGTTGTAATTGATGACCATTGCTAGTGCAGGATTATGGAGTATTATTATTGGTACTGTAGTATTATTTTTTCAAAAAAAAAAAAAAAAATGTTCATAGAACTGGAATATGTTTTAAGAGATAGAGATTAGACAAATTAATTTGGGGGAATGAAATAATGAACGTTAACGTGGGTGATGAGGATTTTGTTGGTAGTGTGTTAATGACTTAATGTTAGTTACTGGGATGGGAGAGTCCTTAGATGATGACTGGTACTGAATTCCTCATATCAAGACAATTTTCATGGTTTGGTTTCTGTCACATACTTTTATGATTTTCTGATTTGGAATCTACTACTGGAATGCTCCATAATGTTATCCCTTCAAATGACTTTCTTTGGTGTTTAGCTTAGATCCAATTCATAGTACTATTACTAAAACCCTATGAATTTGAACTTATTAAGAAAAATGTGTAGGTTTCTGTCTAAATCCACGGAAGTAAATACTACTAACATTTGTGTACCTAATACCTTTGAAGAGACAACTGAGTCATTAATATATTTGTGTATAACACCTAACTTTGATCCCCTATTCCAATTTGTGAACAAACATCATTTCAATACAAACTTTAATACTCTATATTTCTCGAGGAAAAACAGTCTAATGTCAACAACACCAAAAAGGCAACGAAAAATTCAGTTTTCTTCCTTTTTTTTTTCTTTTTTTTTTGTAACAAATTTTTCGTGTTTAATTGGCTGTTGGAAATAAAAATCGACCATCAAAATTCAAATGCATTTATGACACTTAATAAGTAGATGTCCTTTTTCGAGATCTAATAAGATATCATAGAGATCATTTTTCACATTTTATTGACGATAACCTTTGTTCAAATTCCTTATTAATGTTGATTGTTTAATGTATAGTCGCTTCTTATATTGATATTTCTTCCTCCATCTATAAATGTCTACTGCTTAGGTGAGAAGATTTTGAAAAGAAAAGAAGAACAAGATGGTTATATTCTAAATGTTCAATAGAAAGTAGGTGAGTGACAATACCATTCAGCAATTAGTAACACTTAAAGGTGAGTCTACGGAAGTAGATATTTGATTTTTGTAATTAGTTTTATTTAAATAACTTATCTTGCATTATTGACTGTCCCACTCCCAAATAGGGCTGTAAACGAGCTGATACATTCGTAAGCGGCTTGCAAACATACTCGGTTAGAGTTCGGTCAAAACTCGTTCGATAATAAATGAGTCGAGCATGAGCACCAATTTGATACTCGTTTAATAAACGAGCTGAGTACGAGCACCACATTACTCGTTTAAGTACCAATATACTTGAAAAAAACCGGTGTACTCGAGATCATCTTGCAAACAGACTCGGTTCGGCTCCGACTCGTTTACAATCCTACTTCTAAGTGGAACACTTAACTATTTTCCTTTTAAATTTAGATTATGATAATTTAAAGGTCTAATTCTTCCTTTAAACTTAGATTTTAGAAGCACATGTGATTCGATTTGACTTTGTTTAAAAAAAATAAATAAACAAAATGATTGTATCCTAAGGAGAAAATGGGTACAGGACAATTTCAAAACTGCGAGCATCTGATGGTGTGTTCATTTCATCGTTCTTATTTTGTATCAATTCAGTTTAGTTTTATTGTACGATTCAATCTTGTAATTTATTTATTTTTTAAAAATATATTACTATTCATTAATTTTTCTTTTATATTAATACATTTTAATTGAAATAAACACGCCTTAAAATTATTTTATATTTATCACATCATCAATATTAAAACTTCACTAGTTCAAACCCTAATTTCCCCCATTTCAAACCTCGTGGTGAACGGGGGGGAAAACGGAAAGGGAAGAAACTAGAGAAGGTGAAAAGTAGGTAAGAAATTGAAGCAACAGCAATTAATTTCCAATTTGGAAATGACCTAATGGAATGGGGCCACTCCAGTCCACTAGCAAGAAAGCCAAGGCAGCAAGTCCCCATCACCATTAACTTTAGCGCCAGAATCAACTCAAAGGCCATTTCTGTTGAAACGATAGTTTTTGGACTTTAGAATGAGACATACACAAAGAGGATCATGAAATATGTGAACTTCATTTCATACAAAACAGAAAAGAGGGAACACGGAAAATATGAGGAAGCTAATATATAAAGCGTAATACTCATCCACTAAAGATTAGCCCGACTGCCCGTACGATACAATTGGTTGTAGGGTCTGTTTTTTCCATCTTATTTTTGTTGAAACTCATCATTTTCTAACAAACTCTAATAACTTTTGGATTTTATAGCAAACTCCAGCAATCACATAAAAAGTTTCAATAAATTACAACAACCCCCAACAACTTCCAACAAGTTTCAACTCCGACAATAAAATGTATAGACGTAAAGAACAGACCCGTAATATACTTGTTAAAAGTGAAAAAATGAGATATTGGTTTGAGTAGAAGAGACGACAAAATAAGAAAGAAAAGAGGGGTTTGGGTTTGGGTTTGGGTTTGGTTTGGTATCGTTTTCGCGTTTGCTTTCCAAGAGCAAGTTGGGTGGACAAAAGGATTGAAACTTGAAACGAAACGGCGTCGGTATTAGCTGTAAATACAAACAAAACAAAAATAAAACGTCACTCTAAAGCCATTTTCTTTATTTCTAACCTTCTTCTTACTTGTTACTCAATGCCAGCTTCCCCCATTTAATTTATTTAATTACTGAATTTACTCCAAATTAAAAAAAAGTCCTACTTGGCCATACTATACTCATAATATCAGTACTTTTTTTTGGGAATATAAATATTACTACTGTATTGAGTAAATAATAACAGTACTCGTAATTTACTGTAGTAATAACTGATGAGTCTGTGTGCAGTGTATCTGCTACTATTGACGATGTATCTCGTGATGCATAATAAGATGCAGTTAGTATTTTCTATGAAGTTTCCTGAGGTTCAACTGTGGTTGCTTGCATTCCTCAATCACCTGCATGTCTATTATTTACCTTTTTGGTTAAAGCGTGTTACTTTTTTAGATCTCAATATTGTCCTTTGTATTCTAACTTTATCACAAATTCCTCGGGTATTCACTATTCAGCTCATTCAGCTCTTCCCTTTTTCCTTTCCAGTAAAGGGATTCATGGGTCTTGTTTGAAATTTTAGTTTCATTTTATTTATTTTATTTTATTTTATTTTTAGGGTGCAATCAGTTACTAATAGACTGAGTTAAAAAAAACTAATTTGGTATTCATGTACACAAGTGTGCGTTTATTTCGTTGGAAAATACCTGAATTGAATTGAATTGAATTGAATTTAATATGTGAAAGATAACGCAAGTTGTTAACTCGATCAATTTGAAACTCAAATGAGATTTATGCTTCTTGACCCCAAAAGGTTGTTTTAAGCTTTTTAAAAGATCAAAATAGAAAGGCCGAAAGGTTGAATTATGAGGAAAATAAGGGGAGAAGTTCAAACGTTTAAAAAGTTAGATCAAACGCGCTCTTTATTTAGAGTAAGATGTGAAGGAAATTGAAACCTATAATCACCGGCCTTGACCCATTCCGAAATAAAATGGATAACCAATTTTTTTTTTTATTTATTTATTGAAAGATGTCAATTTTATACTCACTGGCCTACCAAGCACTAAACATTGGAGTATAATCATGAAGAAATCTCTGTGTGTTACTTACTACCCTGGGTCATTTAATGTGGAGCGGTGCAGGTGCAGGTGGAGGCCACCTTATCTTTGAATTTTTTTTTTTTTTTTTTTTTTTTTTTGGACAAACTTATCTTTGATTTGGTTCTTATTCTTTTCTTTCTTCCTGATTTTCATTGAGAGAGCGTATTCACACGTTTAAAAAGAGCAACTTGAACCTCCAAACAACTTTAATTTCTGCAAATCACGATTCTGATTCTCCAGAAACTTGGCATTACCTTCTACCATCATTATAAATGTTCAAATTCCTTCAGTCCGTTGAAGATAGTTGCTCAAAGAGAGGTGGAGCTTCCATCTAAGAAGATTACTGTTTCAATTTAAAGATAAGTGATATTCCAATAAAAGTACGCATGTTTATTTCAATTGAAACATGTTAGAACTAAATACTCCCTCCGCCCCCCTATATCTTCAACACTTCCTTTTGCACAATTAATAAGGCAGAAGTGGAAAAGTCAAAATTGTCCCTAACTTACAAGTTTAAAAGTGGGAGGAGTTTGGTTGTTTATTTAGGGGCTATACAGTCGATTTGTGTGTAAAGTATGTTTAAATAAAGAATTGCTAAAATTACAATGGGACATGTCTAAAGTAGAAACTGCTGAAATTACAAGGGAACAGATGGAGTAACTAAATGAATAGTAATATGTGAGACAAAAATAAGTTGCAAAACTAACTGAATACATAATTATGAATGGAATAAACACACCCCAAAACTTTTAGTTACATCCATAAGCTGAATGTTTTTTTTTTAAGTAAGACACTCCGACAAAATGTGTTATAATGAAAACTGTTTTAAGTACTTTAGTTTGTGCGAAAATATAGTGGATAAAAGATTTGGTAGGAATTTGAAGAGAAATATTGTCCCAATTAAAGAATTGTTATGGTTTATTTTTGATTTGGGTGCAAATCATTATGCTTGCTTTTTAATAAGCCTTGAACAATACTAATAGACAGAAAGTTGTACATGATTCTTTCCAATCGACACTCATTCGATATCTTACTGCAAAAGTCACTATTAATTCCCATATATAGTAGTAGTATAGTTATATATATAAGCAACTAATGCTGATATGAAATTAACATCAAATAATTTTAAGCTAAGTGTCAGTGTATTAAGAAGGGTAAGAATCTCAGCTGAATATAACACTCATCTAAGCTTTCGCATCCACTGTGCAGCACTGTTCTCATTTTGTCAAAAGAATTTACATTTGCAATGCAGCACAATTAAAGCTGGGCATATGCAACGATTTTTCTTTTTCTAAACATATTTGATGAAATAAACTTAAAAAAAGGGAAAAAAAAAAAAAGAGAGGAGCCAATCTATTACAAAGCTGTGACAAAACTGTACTTGTGTGATCAGACTACACCAGCTGATCGTGCCATTTGAGACAATTTTACAATTTCCGTTCGGCATACAGATGATCTCAAGATAGCCGTGAAATTTGATCGGGGGCTTTAGCAATGCTAATAAGATTTCCCATCAACTGAATTTACCAATTTCCATTTTCTTCTTGATTGCTTTTTGTCCATGGTAAACAAACGAGTCGATGATCCCAGAAACAGTGAAAACACCTGAATCGGGCACGCCAAAATGACATACAGAATAGACACAGCAAACAGTTTAAGTAATCTAGCGATCCCAATCTCATAGACTGGATAAAGATGTGAGAAAAGACATTACCTCCAACTATGGCACAAACATTCGTCAGGAAGTGTAAGAAAGAAACGTGTTCCTCCTTGAAAGTCACCTAAAACAAGGAAGGCCATTATAGCTTGTGACATTTCCCTTAAACCTTCTAAATTCTAATACAACCCCTCAGAAATCAAACATGCAGATAATCAGATACCTAGTATGCTAAGCATTTATGGGAAAGGAGTGAACTCACCTTGATCGGAGAGAGATCGTAAAAGAAGAAAACTCCAGGCAGAGTCGCAAACTGACCAGCAGTGGCACTCTTAAAGTGCTCGGTCACAGAAAACTGCGTGAACAGAACAGAGTCAAGCACTTGCTATCATATTGCCATACAGAAAACTCCATTTCAGATAGAATGCGATTGTACCTGATTTGACTGGATAGTGTGCCCATTCACATCTGTGTATACAGTAGGTACCACCTGTAAAACCAATAAAAACATGAGCATATCAGCAATGTGATTAGACAATAACCTTAGCACCACAAACACGGGAGTTCTCCTCCCTCTCTCCAACCAAAGACACATGCAAAAAAAAAAAAAAGAAAAAAGAAAAGAAAAGAGAAGGACCACCTAAGCTACGCGCCAAATGAACACCTCACAGTAATTTCTACATATGTTAATTCTACACATTGATCAGCTGCACCCACGGGGGTACATACTACTTGGAAAAGCTGCTAAATGTGATCAAATAGACACAGGCAAAATAATCTGCAATTAAGAGATCACAAGAATATGCAAACACAGGTAAGAAGCATGCCAAATTCATGATGTAGATCAACAGCAGGCCCTGCTAGCAGAACAGAAATATGATCTTCAGAAATTGCACAAGAACATTATCCATCTCTCAGAAGTGAAAATTCATGATCATTGCTTAGAAGAGGATCCAGTAGGAGTTATACCAACACTATTAAGTACATAGAACAATTGGAATTTGCGGGGAGAAAAATAGCCTGCAAGGCAGAGAAACCAAATAACCAATACATTTGGAAGCCCTAAAATAATTTATGTAGCCATCAACCCACTCTTTACTCTAATGAAAAAAAGCCCTTTGCCTTGATGCAAAGATTGCCCATTCTATCAAAAATCATTAGTTCCAGAATGTCTTCCCAAGGATAAAATTGCAATCATTTCTATTTCATTTATTATTCAGTAAAAGATACTCCAGTTACCATTTCAATCATCAAGACAATAGTCAACATATAGGCATTACAGCTGTTGAATTGAAATTTGGCACTCAAGGCAAATCTAGCCTTTTTAAACTATGAACACGAGTCTGGAATTGCAAGGTAAATCATGCAAACTGATGCAGCATAAAAGGACAGGAGCACACTCTGCATCAAGAAAAGGTATAAGAAGCATCAAAAGGCAAATGACTAACCTTGACAAAATACTGATACATCCCATTAGGAGTGTCGTGTGTCCAGTGCACACTGAAATTTGACCAAAAATATAATCAACAATCACAAACAGACTGAATATTTAAGCATTTCAATATACTACTAAAATCACAAGCAGACTGAATATTTAGGCATTTCAAAATACTACTTAAAAAATATACATTTTCTTTTGGTGCAAAAAATATACATATTCTTGATGGAGCTGAAAGAGTCGCTATAGACACTCAAATTTTGGACTAAATCAAATGACTCACTAAATTACTCGGTTGGCACGAAGAAAGTCAAAGATCATATTAATAATAACGATGGATTAGTACAATAGTAAAACAAAAGGCTACAGAAATAATAGGAAACAAGGAAGAAGAGATACCCATCAAGTGGGTTCACAACACCAGGGAAATAGTCACCAAAAGCCAATCTATTGATCTTGTGAGTTATCTACAAAGTCAAGCATCATATAAATTATTTATCCATAATCAAAGAGGGAATAAAAACAAAATAGCATACAACAATGCTATGAAAAAATATCTATTGGTCCACATATCCAAATAAGAAATGTGAATATAGCTTACATTAAAGCTATCCTTTTGAAATGCCAATAAATCATGAACATGAACACCTGATTGTTGAAAGCTCTTTCCAGGGGCAAAATGAAAATTTCCAGCCACTTTGTTAACTTCCAAAAATCCATAAATATTGCAGCCTTCGCCTTCTTCATCCTTTATTCTTTGCACAAACCCTTCCCTTTTACACTGGATGCCACAGTAATAAGATAAAGTTAACAGATGCAGTTAAGGATGAGCAATCATTGTTTGCTACTGATTAGTTGCAGATAATTACTAGGCAAAAGACAAGTCTGCAAACTGGAAACAAATATTACTGTGAAATTAATTAGCTACCTGCATTGAGAAGAACAAACAATATGAGCAGTTCCTACCTATATCCTTTCTATTACACTGCTATCTAGTAGAGAATGTAATATCTGCAGTCTGTTATTCGAGTACATTGTCGATGTGATTATATTCTAGGGCTACCCAGTGGTTAGAGCACCAGCATACCACACAAAATCCAGTCACATTCTACGAGAATAGGTTCATTTGTTGTTTCGTGGAGAAAATTACAATAATATAAAGCCAAAATGTCATATGTTTAAATAAGTAACCTGATCAATCAAATCTGGGTTTGAAAGTGCCCAGCCCTTCTTTCTGTACGCTTCACGGACCTCTTCGCAATTGTTACAGCAATCATCATCTGCCTGCAAAGAGTATAAACAAAAGGTTAAATGCTCAAGATAATAGGAAGGCTTTCCAAACCAAAGTACAAAAATTGTTAGTATCATCTTTTGAAAAATTAGTAACTATTTCAAATAAATAGTGAACTACAAACACCAAACAGTATACTTAGCCGTACCGCAATAAATTAATGCCATGCTTCTCACTCATGGCATAAACAAGGCACATATTATGTAGCAGATGATAACACAACGCAATCTGGAATTCAGCAACATCACCTAGCAAAGTATAGTCAAGTGACTATAAATTTTGCTCCAGTAAGATAAAAGACGATAATAGAAAGAGTTCACTGTTCATTTACAACTTTTTCCTACTCATGGTGACATCCTCAATCAACTCAACTAGTACTCTTAACCATGTTACCGCCGTAGGTAACAGGCAGTTCTTTAACAGTCTTAGGTTTTGGTGTTCTAAGGGTTGTTGGTCCGTTACATTCCAAGACAGTTGATTCAAATCCNACGCCGTTCTCCCCAGAATACCGCCCAAGTATTCAGCATATACCTCGAATCTTATGCGTTGCATCTCCGCCCATACTTAAGAAAGACTTCTGATCGCTATCAGAACACTTTTATGTCATTGACATAAATCAAAGGTTTGTTTAGAGGCCTACTTGAATCTTCAAGGGCTTAAACCCTCCCAAACTTGGGAATCTTGAACCTTATGTATGGCCACCCAAAACATGCCCTCTTCAGTGTCTCCATGAATCACCTACAAAGCTTGGTCAACATCATTTTTTCGGAGTTTTGTAAGTCCCTTTTCCTAGCAAACATGGCACATGGGTTCAATATTACCTTCAAACTTTACCCATCCCCACATGGTACCTTTAAGTGTACTAGAGAATGATGTTTAGGATATCTGCATAGCTTCATGACAAATTATGGGTTGAGCAGAGAACCAAATACCTGCCTCTACATATAGATTCAAACTTGATGATACGCAAAATCCTAATACGTAATGTGATATCAAATGTCTTGCTTGTATTGGTACAGCCATACAGGCGGTACAACCGATATAAGAAATGACCAATACAACCAATATGATCAATAACCCGTTGAAATTCACACCACGAACAGTTGAGATGAAGTACGCAGCACAAATAACGCTACCACCCAGCAATAGCATGACCGTTGCCGCCGATTGTGAACCACATTACTTTTTCCCCGTGGATTGAGGTTTTGGGTCTTCCTAAGCGTGAATTGCAGTGTACCCAAAGTATCACCTTCATATCACCCACTAAAGCTCAACACCCCTAGAAAGAAAAGAGGATCAAAAATAAGTGTGAAGAGAAACATCTTTTACATTGGTTTCTTCATGTCACTTTTATGCTTTTGGGCATTTTGGCAAATTGTGGTGTCATCGCTCCTATGCCTAAGGTTCTCTAGGGACCTATGAAACTCGTGTATTTGCACTTTAAGATACCCTCCCCATGGAAAGCTGACTTCTCGGGGCACTTCTTGCCCTACTGTTTTGTGGTGGCCTAATATTGACCTATAAATCTTGCATTTAAGGATATGACCCGTCCAGGCTTCATCTCTCTTCAAACTTATCCTGAGACTTAGCTATGAGATTTGAACCTTGAGACTAGCAACCCAACCCATCACTAACTGCACATTCCAGATAGATGCATTTTGTGCCCGTTCAGATATCTTTCAGCATTACTAAATTAGCTGCTTTGCACAGTCAAAACAGGGGCAAAGGGTACAGTGTAATACAAATCAAAATTCTCCTTCACAGAATACAATGGTAAAATAAAGTTTAAAATAAAAAATATCTGGCATTTTGCTATCAGCAGCCCCCAACTCTTATCCACATTCAAGAAAAAAGGAAGGCTGGTGAGACACATTTAAGATATTCTTCTTTTTTTTTTTTTTGCTCAGTCAATAAGTTAGGTTTGTATAGCAAAGGAAGGTCAACAAACTACAAACCATTAGTCACGCTAGGGAGGAGTTCATCCAAAACTCAGAGACCAACAAGGTCCAAACTCGCAGCCCAATTCTACATACCACTTTATATTTTATTTTATTTTGGATGGGGAGTGGGGGGTGCCGCAGATTTTAGAGATTCCTAATTCTCTTGAAGGAAAGAGCAATGAGCATGAGTCGTCAATATATGAACTGTGCCCTTGCGGCTCACCACCCCAAGGACCTTTGACATCATAATACCCAATCAAGAGCAGCAGAGAAGCAGCTTGTAGCTCTTGCTAAGTAGGTGAGGGGGGGGGGGGGGGGTATTATATACACCCAAGCTATAGGCCATAACTAATTAAACTCAGAGCACCTAGGACTCACATGGCCAACCCTAGTTCCCCATAGACAGATTTTACCAACCTTTGAGCAACAACACGACAATTCAATCAAACCCTATCATAACCTCAACGCAGTGACATACAATCTTAAACGACAAACTGCTCTATGTTTAGCAGCACTTAATACAAGAGTTTCAATGTTTCATACCTAAAAAGGCCAAACCACATTACTGAGATGTTCCTTTCAAGTCAATAAAACATGATGATGAACTGTCGGGCCGTTCCCACCACGGCATGGAAAAGTTAAGTGTTTCGATATGAAGCAAATGTTAACGCTCATTGCAGCTGATTTTTATAAACCAAAGATTGCTAATAAAGACATGGGCATCAATCCCCTGAAAATTTTGAATCAATCCTGCATCTTAACTTTTGAATCTCCAAGGGTCCAAAGTCAGAGCTTATAACTAATAACGAAAGGTACCCAACATCTCATATCACATGCGGGTAACTTAAACACTAGGAAGCCCTCAACTGAAGGTCAAACAGGTTACCTGAAAAACTGGAAAAAGTCCACAATCATAGTTCCCACGACTCGTGCTGCCCCCTAAGCCAAATTACCTCCCTACTACGGACGCACCTACACTTAGGCTCAAGTGATTGTTGGACATCAGAACAAGGGACCTATAGTCGTTAAGAATGAAGAAACATTTGTAACAAATTATGTGTTACAGCTATATTTAGCCAAAAAAAGTCCACCATATAAGCCTAGTTAGTGAATCTCACCTCTAAAAATAAAGTAAACTATTTCATGAAGCATTGAGTTAATAAGAGCTGCACTTAAAGATGGAAAAACAAGCACAAACGAAACCAATCCGCCAATCACTAACTTTAACTCAATAGTAGACACCGGAGAAAAAAATGGTGTACCATAAATTGTCCAACTAGCACATAGTTTAGTTGTAACCACTAGTCCATAAACCACTACAAGCTTTTTTAACATGCTTTGTCCTCACTCATATACTCCATGAGAAACTTCCTAGGTGATATCCCATTCCCATTTGTACCACAAACTAAACACACTTTATTATGCAATTTCTTTCCTAATGGCCTTATGAGCTCAAAAAAATGGTGCATATAGATAGTACCATCAAGCCACTTAAGCTCTTCCTAACCGTACACTTGGATGTCACATTAGCGGCCATAAAAATAGCTTTACATGAGAAAACCTGAAGACGATTTCCAAATTTGTAATAGTAAAACTCCTACAAGCTATCAATTTGCTCCAAATAGATCTATTTCCACGTATATTCCTTTCTTCCCAAACCCTACGGCCTAAACCCAACTGTTAGAGGTCTAGGACCGATGATGTGTATTATCAACAAAATCAAACATTTGTGTCAGGTTGCAACAAAATCAGTGTTCAACTGAATCCAAACATCATAAAACATAAATGCAACCTTGCAGCTGAATAGTGTTGTTTTTAAAAACTAAAGCATATGATTTAGCATACTAATGCACATAAATAATCCTACCGCTTCAGCACCATAACATGATCCACAATAAGTCTCATTATGTTCCAACCTGCCACCATGCTTCTGTAAAGGCTTCTCAATCTGAATCAATAAAAACATTTCAGTAAGTATGAATAACAGAATTTGGTGACTAATAAAATATTATATCCAAGTCCAGAGAAAGGCACACTAAAATAATAAAACAACCACATGTCAACTAAATAAACAAGCAAGTGTTAACTTGCTGAAGGCATATTGAAAAGAGAAGCGCACTCATTTTCACTAACCTTGGGAGCACCAATTCCCTCTTGCCGTGAATCAATAACATTCCCGTGAGTATCTAATCTTTTCTTGATTATGTCATGTTTCTGCATGAAAAGTTAAGAACAAAATAAGCAAATTTTGTGAAGCTGATACAATCAAGGTTAGATTTACCACATATCACATCCACAGTAGCTAAATGTTTAGTGAGTGGATAATTTATGATCTTCATATGAGCTAAATATTTTAGGACATAGCACAACGAGTGTCTCATGCATATATTAGTTCCAACATGCAACTTCCTATTCCTTCATTCATGGAATTTCAAATTTTGTCTGAAAACCCATACTTGTTTTCCACTCCCATTCACCAATGGCAACGAAAAAGAGGGTAACAACAGGGGCATAGCCTATTGTTCTAAATTCGCAGCAAAATGTACTTGCCATCAGCTGATACTATCATACCAGTTAAATCATGCAAAATAATCTGTAATCCAAACAGCTGAACCATATAACAGCATAGCAACTTATATATGACATAATTTTCCCTTCAAACAAAAGGAGAAAATAGAAATCAAGTACATATCACATTAGCCAAAGAAAATACAGGTATAGTTTGCGAGCCTGAAACAATAGGAACTCCTTGAAATACATACTACATCAAGGTGTTGTTCTCCACTGATATCCATAGCATCAAGGCTGAGAATTGAACAAGGCAACGCAGGGAAAGTGACATCAAACTGCATGTTCCAAGAAAAAAGTAAGAGGCTTAATTAGTTATCAATCATGCAAATGAAACAAGCATTTGGTTTTCAGGAATGAAATATCAAAATCATTAAGAAAACAAACTGAATAACACAGGTGCAACATACAAAATCTTTCAGACAGGCCACTAGCATAATCAAGCTACAGTGAAAAGTTTTCTTTGTAATGAGTATATCTTGTCCTCTCCTTGTTCACATTTGCTTTTAATACGATTACTTTCCTTATCTAAAGAAGCTATGAGGAAAAGTTGTGTCATAATAAATTTACAAGTGCTCAAAAGCTTCAAAAAATGGGAAAAAAGAAAAAAAAAAAAACGATAATTACATTACATTGATCCTTAGAGTCTCCCCTCTTGAAGTATCTACCACAAGCTGGGTTTCAGTCACAGCATGCAGATATAGGCCTGCAACAATAATATTCAAAATAAAAAACAGCAGATAATTATAAATCCTTAATTAAATTGTCACTAAAAACAGATAAAAATAGACATTTCAGAATGTAAATTAAAATGCTCAACCAGCAAAGCGATTCAATTCCTTGATCCCTCACCCAACACCTTTTCATTTTACACATCTTCACCACAATGAACTACAATAATTGCTCAACAAATGGCCTTTACCCCTATAGTCTCGTTATCTACTTATCTTCGTAAACCATTTGAGATAAGACATTAAGGACAGAAAACAAAGAAATTACAACCCTACTACACGGAAAAATGTACTCACAAGCTTAGTTACTCTACATATAATGCTCAGAAAAACTCAGATTATGCCAAGTTTATCGTGAGATTTTACTTATTCTTCCTAACTTCAAAGATGGATGAGACCTTCTTAAATGGTTGTAAGACTTACATAAATCTTTTCCTTTTGTTCATTTCATAGATAAAATTCCTTGCAAAAGACCAATATTCTTCCCCGTAATTATAATACAGGATTTACTGTAGGCCAAAATCAAATCCCCAATTGATAACAATACCAGCAACAACCTTATCCCTTGACTTTGTCAAACCCAAACATGCACAGAGGGTCTCACTATATTATTCATGCAGAATAGTGGGCACTTAGTTTATGATGGTTCATTGACGCAGACAACAAAAGCTGCAAATTGAATTGCTTCAGCATAATAAAACGACTATCGAACACCCAAATGTCAATTACAAGATCCTGTTAGAACTTAGCGAACTGAATTTCAATTTTCAAGGCAACCAAAAATGCTTGTCTAATGGGCTGGCATCAGTGAATGGCAACAATGATCCAAAGTCTAAAAACTAGCAGAGTTTAGCATTCTGCAGCAAGAAATACACACATAAATGGCCCAGTTGGATCATGCGAGAAATCGAAAATCCATTCCCAGCTCCCATGACCAAAAAATTAAATGCAAGTACCAGAAGTATTTTCTTCAAATATCTCATGTGCAATGCTGCAAAGATCTCTAAACTTTTTTTCATGAGAGGTCATCTAGATGGCCCTCCGTCGTGCAAAAATTCCTCAAACAGTACATGCATAGCCTTATAGAATATTATAACTGGATGGAGACACCAAAGCTACCTAAAACTTTATCTTTCGAAAACCATCCAATTAGGACTCTGCAGGGCGAGAAGATAGAGAGGGCCCTAAAGTAAAGAGGACCAACAAACCGTACATCATAACTTTTAATTCCAAAGCTGAAATTGCCCATTGCCACAATGACAAATTCTCCAGCAAAGACAATAATTAAAGCACTTAACCTAGTTAATTGCCATCAGATCACTTCAAAAATTAGTTGCCTTCATATGTGCTATATTAAAACAAATTCCAGCTAATTCTCTTACATCTTGTAAACTCCCAATGAGAATCACTAGACATATAAAGTTAGCTATCCCATCTCAAACCCAAGCTAATACCCAAGAAAATTTTGACAGAATCCAACTTAG
The DNA here is from genome assembly GCA_030267885.1 of Mesembryanthemum crystallinum. NCBI lineage: Eukaryota > Viridiplantae > Streptophyta > Magnoliopsida > Caryophyllales > Aizoaceae > Mesembryanthemum > Mesembryanthemum crystallinum. The sequence continues at coordinate 23,852 of BSSO01000392.1, forward strand.
GCCAACTCTATTTGGGAAATGTCTAATCAATTGAAAGAGAATTCTGGCCTGAGTCAAGACCTAGTAAACCAACAGTGTTATTCAACACTGATCCAATCAATTGGCTATGGAATTAAAAAATAAAAGAAAAAAACAGCCATGCAAAATGAAAACCCAACTGTGAAACTCATACTGCATTCATCTGAGCTCGAGATAGCCAGCACATCCACCACTTAAATCCAATATATATTAGCTCAAAGGTGGAACATAAGACAACGAGCAAAACCCTAACCTAACAATATGCTTATGAATCAAATAAAAACTTCAATTCCCGTAAACATATACCAAAATTCAGAGCTGAATAATATGCACTCCAGCACAATTCATGCGAAAATGTAACGATATCATCACATAATTGAATATAATCAAACACAAAACGCAGATCAAATACAATGCCAGAGAAAAGAAAGAGATATTACGGAGTTCGGAGAAGAAGAGGAGGAGCATGACGAGGGAGGAGACGAGGGTGATGAGGCCACCAGAGAGAGTACGGCTGTAGAAATCTTCATTGATTTTAGGGTATGCATCCAGATTCCGAATCTTGTTGAATATACCGTCCATCGTTTTCCTCTGCCTCAACCCAACCCAACCCAACCCAACCCCTAATTTCCCGTTAAATTTCCTACAATTTTGATTAAATTTTCTTCGATTCTCCTTCTTGTGAGTGTGTGACAGAAATTGATCGAAGTGGATTCAAACACCTCGCCGGAAAATTCAGGAACGGATCTGAAGGTTGGACGAGGCGTTTGGATCTTCTCTCTCTTCTGGTTTTCTCTTCCTCAAATGAAGAAGAAGAGAGAGAGAGAGAGAGAGAGAGAGAAAGAGAGAAGAGAAGACGAGGAAGGGTGTTTGTCGCCGGAGAAGATGAGAGAAGAGAGTCGCTGGCTCCGCTAGATCCGCGGTCCGACTTTTTTTATTTTATTTTTCTGGGGGGCGTCAATTTGCGTCTGATTCTGCCGTTTGAACCTCCCGCTACCTGCCTCTGGCCTGAATTTCGTTTCTGGGTTGGGCCTATTACATCATGATCATGTTTACTCATCTGAGCCTCAGTATATTACTTTGGGCTTTGTTTATTGGTTTTAGATTGCCGATGTTGCTACATTGGGCCAATTATTAGGTTTCTCTGACCCAGAAATTCCGACATAATTTTGGTTTCAGGCCCATAATGTTTCATTTTGCTAACCTTTGCTGTCCAAACATTTCATCTACCTTGTAGATCTGCTAGGAATTTAGCCCGGGTGACTGAGATAATTAAACTTAAACATATCAAACAATAAGGCCCTGTTTGGGGTGGTTGCTTTTTGAAAACTCAAAATCAGTTTTTGGAAACTATTGTTTTTTGTTTTCATTTTTCTGTTGTCAGTTTTGAAAACTAAGCTGGGAACCCTAAGCACCAAAAAAATTCAGCTTTAAATTAAATTTCTACACAGAGTTGAAAATTTTTCAAAATAAAAAACTGGCAACTGACAACCAACTCGAACAGGGCCTAAATCTTTGGGTTTTCAATATATTAGGGTTTGTTTATTTTAGTTGAAATGTGCTACATAAATTGAACTAAACTGAATGAATAGTGATATATGAGAAGAAGAAAAAAAAGTAAGTAAGAAAACATTGATGTAAACTTGACTAGAGTGAGCTACACAAAAACTGAATGCATAATTGGTAAGTTGAAATAAGAATACTCTCCTTTAATCTTTACTCTTAGTAGCATCAGTTCTCTGTAGATATGTAGGTTTGGGAGGAACATCCCTTAAGTCATTACTTATTATTATGATATATGTAATTCTAAAATGCATAAGTCACACATATATTTCTAAAGATAGTGATTCTTATTTATTAATCAATTACATCATTTGTGAAAAAACAAAAGTAAAAACAACTTGGCCAAACTTTCACCATAATTCTATTTTGCATTGCATTTGCATCAAAGTACTTAAAAGTTAAAACAATGACATTATATACCTATGTGATATTTTTTTTTTCTACACGGAAAGTTATAGACAAGATATTTTCTTGCACCTTTTAAAGACTTTCTTGAGATTTTCCTTCTACTATATCCTAGACTAAGTTTTATAAGTACAAACTTTTAGATAAAGTATTTAAATATCTTAAACTAAAAAAATATCTAGATTTAGATACTTTTAGATGCAAAATATCTGGAAAATATCAAATTACTTCAACAGTTGTTCCCCCAATTTGCCTATATAAAATGTCCCCCTAATGTCTATCTTAGAAAGAAGACTTTTTTCTTTTCTTTTTTTTTTTTTTTTTTTTTTTTCTTTTTGTGTGTGTGTCTGCAAGGAGGAGCTTCTCAAAACCTGGTGTATAAGTCAAAGCTTGTTTACCAGTGGGCCAACGTATCGATACAGGGCGAATAGAGTATACTGTGAGAGCAACCTTAGCATGCATACGATGATTGAAGAACTCTCCAGAAAGGGAAATTGATAATTCACACTTATTAGTAACAGGACTTATTTCAGAAAACAGCTGTTTAGAGGAAGTTGAATTTCGAGTCAAAGCTAAAGGGCAGACTTAAAGGGAAGAGGACTGAGGAGAGTGGACCTTCGATGCTCCAAAGGGTTAACACCTTTCTAATCTCTGCTAATTAAAAATATATATCTCTACTATTCTCTAGATAGATATCACATTACTGATGATACTGGCCTGGTGGTATCATATCTTGTAAGATAGGTATATATCATTAACACTTTAGTAGGCGGAGGTAATTACTTGTCGTTATACAGTTAGTTAAGTTGCTTGCTTAGCTTGCTTGAATCCAAATTAATAATTATATTCCTTGATAGTATTCAACTCCAGATGCCTTGCTTTTTCTCAAACACCTTGCTTTATTGGCTGCCAAAAAAAGGCTAAATGGCCAGCACTTTCGAATTTTTCCGCGTTTAGGTTGTGTTCGGCAATCATTTATACTTTTGGGTGTTCATTAGTGTTCCGGAGTTGAGACTGTTTTTGAAAGTGGCTATAAGTAACTTTTGAAGGTAATTGGTACTTGGTAGTAATCATTTTGACATTTTTCTAAACATTCCTTTATTAAACCGTTAAGGACTAACAATTGTAACCACCAATACAACTAAGAAAGACAATTAAGATAGTATAGCTGACTATATTAGAACTAAGAACTGCTACATAACGGTTAATTTATTCGATTAAATGTGCCCTCAAACGATTTTTTCAAACTAAATGGATAAATAAAATCGAAGTAACTAATTCACGTTCAATTTTTTTTATGATATGGCCTGGTAAAAGAAGTTAACAGTGAAGTATTGTGAGAACCTAAATAAAAAGTCGGTGGAAACGGACTATTCCAAAGTTCAACGTACTCGAACTTTAACTAAGTTCAAATTTCCAAAATGTTAGACTGATGAAAGTGGAACTTGATATAGATCGAGCACGTACTTTTTACCTTTTACGTGTGCAAAAGGCAATTAAACAAACAAAACATTTGAATTTACGCACCATGCATTCCTCTCATATTGTATGGCTAATTTTGACTGTTTGGGATCAAAAGCAACGGGCCGGGATATATAAATATGTAGCCACGATTATAATAATGACAAGTTACATCCCACATAGAAGAAAATATGAAATCCACTTGCAACAGAAGAACCTTTTACAAGTAAGACACCCGAAATTGTTCTTGCTTAATAATGGGGCAAATTGATGTATAATTCTGAATTATATATAGCATAAGAAGACAAAATGCTAAAGTATTGTGATTAGTTATGATAATGTAGTAATAGGTTTGAGGGTTTTATGTGCTTATCAATAAAATAACATATCAATATGTCTATGTCTTGTCTAATATTTAAGCTAAGGTTCTCATGTAAGTACAAGGGTACTCGATCATGTAGAGTGGAGTTGCTTGGTTGGCAGTTAATTCATTCATTGTATTCATTACTCTATACATACATTTGACTATTTCCATTATTATTATAATTATAAAGAAAAAGTTACTCATTAAGTCATTGTATAATTATATGTATTATATTAAATTTTGTGATATATAGTAAATAAAAATAGTTTTAAATATTTAAAGTGGTTCAATTGTGCACATATTCGTTTATATGTAGTATTATTTTTACTATATACTATTATGGAAATTGCATTCACTAAAGCCAAAAACAAAATTATCTCTCACACCTTTTGTACGTATTATTTCTATTAATATATGTCGATAAGGTTTGACTTAATGGTTAATATTGAGATCCTCAGCACATTAAATCTAGATTTGATTCCTCCTTTTAAAGATATTATTATTTTTCTCAAAAATTTGTCAAGTTTCGAATCTCTACAGGTTTTGAACACGCTGGTTTATTACCATGAGTTTTTTTTTTTTTGATATCAACCTTCAAATATTATTGCAGCTGCGAAGAGAGGCCGTGTTAAGTAATGAGTAATTATGATAAGTGCGACAAGCACTAAATTGCATGATTTGTGGGCCCACATGAATCATAGCCCAAGCAGAGTGACATGTCCATATTAACTTTACTTTGAGGACAAAAGTGGTTCCAATATACTCCTAGTAGGAGTAGGAGTACTAGTTAACCAAAAGGAAATGTGCGAGTCGCAGCGTTTGGGTCGTTTTCAGAGGGCCCATTACCGCCCAACTGAAAGCGAAACTTTCTCGTCCTTCCCCGGCTTCGTGGCGGTTATTTCTGTTTCTGGATGGCCCATCACATTTTTCATCTCTTTAGTTCCTGTTTTAGCCTAATCTTATTAGTATTATTTCACTCATTCTCCGATCTTTTCAAGGGTCAGATATGATTCATCAAATCTTTTAAATTCTCTTCTTCATATAAGAATAGCATCCATAAGCATGCCTTTGCTTTCATACTTTCACATTAAGATCTTCTTTTTGTGATTAATTATTATTTTATTGAGTGATTTGGTACATTCAATCAATTCAATTCATAAAGGATGTTAAAGAGATCTATTACGAGGAGTGAAGTCGACCTAAAAAATGTTAATAAGGAAAAAGAGTTACAAGATTGAGCAGATAAATATCCTTGCTTCCTTGGGAAAGAGACGCAACGGAATAAAGTTGACTTCTTAAAAGACTATCCTTTATTATTATTATTATTATTATTATTATTATTATTATTAGAGGCTAATTAAAGTCTCATTTGATTTTTTTATTTTTTTTTTGGGTGTGGAAGAAGGGCTAGGCCCCAACAAACAAACAAAAAAGCAGAAACTAAGTTCTAACACTACGTGACCAAGCCACGCCTATAGCATCTGCGTACAAAATAGAATCAAGAGCCGTTGGAGCAGTATCATAGTAGGCTAATTAAAGTCTGATTTGATTGTAATGCAAGGCGTGCAAGTGCAGCATTTTGTTTCACCACCCAACTTCCACTACTTATACTTGATGAGTGATAGGGTTACTACAATCCAATCAATATAAACATGGTTAGTTGTTAGTTTGTACCATACAGTATACAGCGTTTTTGTTGGTTTATAACATAAAACTTGTTCGTTTTGTTTAGGGGTATATGACACTACTAGTTATAATTAGTGAGCAGCCTTTTTGGGCTCAAAGAGTGGAATTGTGTTTTATTATAGGTTAGTTCAAGTACTGTGAGATCTCAAAAATTGGCAGGCCAGCCGCCAGCCCTGCAGAAGACAGCAGCGCTAATCAGAAACATAGATCAATCATATGACTCCTCGAAAAATCAAATGAAAAAAAAACACATGCAGCAAGTACAAATGCAAGTTAAATTTTGGGAGCAAATTAAAATAGACAAAAAGAGTAGTGGGATATAGTGATCAGAGAACGTAAAAGAAGGGCATCAGATCACATAGTTAGTTTCAGAGCTAAAAACAACATAAGAGTACGTATTTAGTACTGAGGAAGGGCGGTGCCTGGTCTGCTGCTGATCAGATCACATAGAACTCACGTACGTACAGGCGGGACAGCACTTGCCAGGCCAGATGGCCCTCCCATCCTGGCCTTTATTTACATACGTGGATTAATTGTGTCGTCATCTTTCTTCAAACTTCAATAATACTTTCATATATTATCATAATAGAAAAGACGGATTGATCCAGAAATCATATAATGAGTATACGTACATATATGAATCATTAATAAGATGATTAAGGTAAGCAACAACCCCTTAGCTCCCATGCTTAAAATTTTCATATATTTAAATATAGTGTTTTGGCCCCTTTATACATTAATACATTTACGCTCATCAGTAATTATTTTATTTAACTAAAATCAAATTTAATTTTTTTTTTTAAAAAAAACTAGGAGTATGTAACTTGAGAATGTACTTATATATACTCCATCCGTTCTCTAAAAAAGGTGACGCTTGGTTTTCCGCAACTCACATACAACCAAGCGTCACCTTGTTTGTAAAACGGAGGGAGTACTATCTATCTATCTTGTCATGTACACATGAGAATTGAGAATTGAGATTATGAGTGCTTGGCAAAACACAATTTATTTTGTTTTACTAATAAGTGAATTTGTATGTGTCAGGGCTGACACCTTATTGACACATATCTTTGAGATACCTGAGAAAATCTGTTCCTCTATATATACTTTCCGCCTCCAACCCCTGTCTTGTTGAATATTTCAACCTCGGTCCAAATAAAGATGCAAGTCCGATCCAACGAGGACTGTCTTAATATTGACAAGGATCGGAATACTTGAGTTCTGGTCAATTCTTCGAATTTTATATTACTCCAAAACTTACACTAAAGTATTATTATTATTATTATTAGTAGTGGTATGTAGTAGTATAATAATAATTCTTCAGCTGGTATCACACCATTATTATTTTTAGTTTTCCTTTAATTAAAACACCATCTTTAATTTGAACATCATTCTCATGCATGGCTTTCACACCAATAACAAGCTAAATTAAACTTAGAAAACATATATAAATGAGGTATGAGGTATGAGGTTTAACCTTTTATTGTATAGCTATTATTAAAAACTCTTAAACCCCGCTTTTGGCTTTTCAAACCCCTATTTCTTTATGTTAGTTACAAATTAAAAGAAAATTTTCCAGTCAAACAAGTTGGTATGTATATATTCAGGCTTATTCTTAACTTTGTGGAGACGAATTTTTATTGGAAGGTTTTATATGCCTACAAGTCTCTCATAAGCCCTTGGAATTATTGGAATTTGCCTTAAGGCAATTGCATGTATTAATTCCTTTGCCTCCTTTGCCCCCTTTCTCTCTATTTTCTTTTTTATTTTAGTAAAATTAGGTGTAAGAAAATCGTTAGTTGAAATTATGCTTACCGCTCCATAAATTTACTTGTCAAAAACAATCTTTTAAATATGTCAATTTTTAAAAGAAACCACCTTTTTTTAATTTTATTTTTTTAACAAACCACATTTTAAAAATATTTTGCTATTATAGAACCACCTTTAAGCATAGTCTGGTAGGTTGTTTTTACTTTCATCTTACCCATAATTATAGTAAATTTGTGGTCAAATTAGGCAATATTTATGCCCAACTGTGGCTCAATCATATGAAAAGTATTTTTAAAAGATGATTTCTTAAAAAATAATTTTATAAAATAGTGGTTTATTAAAAATTGACCTTTTTTTTTTTTTTTTTTTTTGGTGCAAAGGAGGGCAAAGGCCTAAGTTTATTCATTCCTTATAATAGAGCGAGGTTTGCCCACGCCTACAAGGTCTTCGTATAAAGCATGAAAAAGCCCCGGAGGGGGTGAATTAAAGACAGTACATTGTTCATTATTGTCTAGACTAAAATTTGCTAATCAATCCGCCAAAAAATTGACCTATTTAAAAGATGATTATTGATTTATGACAATAACCTTTATTTTTGAAACAACTATACAAATTTTAAAATAAGTGTGCGGACCTATCTATTTGATGTAATTACCATGCCCTCCTTAAGAAAAGGGAGGAAAAAATATTATGAATCATATTATATAATGAATGGATGGGTTACTTAATAGTTACTCCCTCCATTCTTTAAAAATCTTTACATCGGCTATTTTCGGCGTTTCTCTACAATCTTTACATGGCCTAAAATGGAAAAGTTTAAAGTATATATTTACCCATCTACCCCTCCTTTATTCTTACCCACCTATTCCTCCCATGTGACTCTCTCTCTCTCTCTCTTTGTGGAGGGGCATATTTGGAAGTCAAAGCATACCCCAATTTTTCTTAATCCACGTGCACAGTCAACCTGTCAAGATTTTTAAAGAACGGAGGGAGTACTACTTAAAAGTAGAAACTATGGTGGTGCGTATGTGTACTAAGGAGTGGGCTTTATTACCCCGGCCGGCCGGCCCACTCAAAATCCTCAAAGGTGAAAACGACCATGAAGAAAAACGTGTTAATAAGTTTGTAAAGCCGAAGAAAGAAGTCAAGAATAGTGTCAAAAAAGTGAGAGTTAGGTAATTTCTTTTTTTCTTTTACTTTAAAAAAAAAAAAAACAAATAGCAAGGAGACACATTATAATAGTGCAAAGTAGAAAGAAAAACAAAGGATCTTTTAGTAAAATACTAGCATGCATGACTTTGGGGCCAAGAAAGCTAGCTTCATGGGATCCTAAATTTTCTCTCTAGAAACCTTAAGACAGCCCCCCATTTATTTAACTGAAATTAAAGGAGTAATATATATTACTATTATTATTACGCATTATTATAAAATCATAGAGTATATAGTAAGTATTTGGTAGAGACAGAATCGAATCAGTCCGTGGCCTCCGGCTTTGACTGCTGGCTTGTCCACTGTTGCATCTAAATGCATGCAATGTATGAACACAACAACAGTCCATATTTTTTTTATTTTTATTTTTTTATTTTAATGTACTTACAATATATATATAGTCTATATATACGTGGTATATACACAGTCTAGCTAGCTAGCTAGCTAGCTACTCCATAGCTATAGCCTATAAGCTACAAAGATGGAGCTTTCAGTTAAGTCGGGGACATGGTTTGAGCAGAAAGAAGCAGCTTAGCAGAGAATGTAAGAGCATAAGTTAAAAACAAGGTTAATAAGTTAGATGCCATTGCCTACAAAAGGAGCAACCAAGCTAAGGCAAAGCATGTGCATGTAATTGTTGCTTTTGAACATAATGTTACATGGAAACATCTCAAAAACGAATCTGTCCTTGAAAATGTCTTCGTCAACAATGCAAGTAAAAGATGCAATGAGTTAGTCTTCGTCTATGATCAAAATTATTTTTCTCAGATTCAAACTCGAATCAAAGTTTGGTAGTTTGCCTAAGTTGTTTGGACTCTACATCCCACTCCACGCACCCTTCATTTGCCAATCTTCTATTATTCCCTCCTCCTATCTACATAGAACGGAATCACGTTTTCTTATATTGCTAGATTAGTATAGCCACATATATACTAAACTATTGTACCCAAGTTTGGCACACTGGTATTACCAGCTTAGGGGTTCACGCCTCCTAGAAGGACCTACACAAATTTTCATGAAATACTCAAGGACGTGAGTTACCGCGTTAAAAGATCTGAACCGAATTAAAATTAAACTGAATTAATAATATTATTATGTGAGAAAAAAAAAAGTAAGTTGCAAAACTAAATAAAATTGAACTATCTGGACTGAAGTGAATTAAATGCAATGAACACTCCCTTACTCTGATCCATATAAAGAGTATTACACTTAAAATTGAGAATGATACTCCAAACTATTGAAATATTTCGTAACTCCTGATTTTAGAGACTTTTAGAATATGACTTAATTTAAGTAATATCCGCGGATATTGTACATGTGATGTTCTCTTCAAGGCTTTAGAACCTGTGATACTTCTCTATAAGCTAAAATTCTACAAAAAAGTTATCACTTATTAGCATATTCCCAAATGTAGGTATATTTATTTCACTTTACTACAGTATCTTTTTTCCCAAGTCTCACAATGAAGGCCATTGATTAGTACAAAAAAGAATCTTTGAACATGAATGTCCGGAAACTTTTTCTAATGGTCAGTGATGATGATGAGTTGGTTCATGCATCATCTAGATTATTGCTTCCTACAATTTCGTTCTTAATTGTGTACGTTGCATTCTTCCCCAAGTAATTAGATTTTGTGTGATTGGGATCTTCTACTCACAGCAGAATGTGCAGCAGAAATACATATAGTATACTAGTACTTACTACTTTAATATATATATAGAGAAATCAAGGCTACATTGTACGAGCGAGAAACTAGTACATTAATCAATTTGGGCCTATGTAAGCTAGAGTATACGATTTACCAGCAACATATCGACAGCAAATTCCAAACTAGAGACTGCTGCTCCTCTACTATCTGACCTGAACCTCTATAATAATTGATACTCCCTCCGTCCCTTATTTATCTTTGAGAAAGCTCTAAAATTTTGTCCCTTATTTATCTTTCAAAACCCACAAATCACCAACTATTCCCTTTAATACCCCCAACTAACAAACCAATACAATAAACAATGTTTCTTTCTCTCTCCAATCACTCTCTCTCCAAAAAAAATAGAAATGATAAAATAATAAGCACATGGGTTCTCTTCATTCAAGGGCAAAGTTGTACAAAACAACTCTCCTTAAATCTCACCCTATATCAATTTTCGCAAGATAAATGAGGGACGGAGGGAGTATTATTTTGTTTATTATTTTTTAGGAATATATTCCGCATATTTTAAAATTTAAATTTATGTTAGCTATAACTGCCCTTTATTTTAACTCTCTTGTTTTGTATTTTTAATTTTATGAGTTTCTGGTTGGTAATTTCTCTACGTTAAGCAGTTTCGGATTTTTTATTTTCTTCCTATATATTGGAGTCAATTTTATGGTATTGACTAGGAATTAATTCCATTCCAAAGTGATAAAAAGAATGTGGTCCTCAAATATATGCTTAAATTTTTATTTTATTTTTCTTTTTGGTGTTTGCAAAGAGGATCTTTCTTCCTCTTACTTGGTATATAAGCTATTGCTTATTTATCAATATTTTTCTTTAATACTTGAAAATTTTGTTAGAAACCACCTTTTAAAATATGACTTTTTTATGTAGCCACCTTATATAATTTTTTTTTTTAACAAAACCACCTTATAAAATTTTTCCGAATAAATCCAACCACCTTAACCTCTTTTCCGGC
>BSSO01000393.1:0-34987 GCA_030267885.1 Mesembryanthemum crystallinum
TATTCATTTCCAAAAAATACATAAATAACACTCATTTATCTCCACCATCAATCTATTTACCCATTTTAATAATTATTTTTCTTTATCTTTTTCTCTACATATCAAATTTTACCACTTATTTAGCTTTAAAGTGATAGTACAATGTCCACGTAATGGTGGGACGGAGAGAGTACTATTTTTCTCTTAAATTTTTGGTTAGAGATTGGCTTGAAAGACGTGAATTGATGGACTAAAACTATTAATAACGGTAAAAATTGATGGAAAATTTGCAATTAGCCGTATCTGTTTTACTTTTTTTTTTTTTTTTTTTTGGGTGCAACAATTATTCATGCCTACATATTTTTACTGCAAATCTTTCCTTGAATCTTTAAGAATCACAATTCACAATCTCAGAGTAGGTGGATCTAGAATTTATTGTCGTTTTTAGACAATTTAAAAAATAAATCATGTAGAAAACGAATTTACAAAATTATGAAGTTAAAACCCCAAAACTTGGGCAAAAATGAATCTCCATAAATAGTGGCAAAATGGGAGCAAAGTAGCCAAAACAGGGAAGAGAGAGAAGCCAAAAAAGAGTGTACAAAATGAGAGACTTTTCTCTCTCCTCATCATTTAGATTAGCAGTGGTCCTCTCTCTCTCCTTCACTGCAGCTTCGTACTCCTCCATCTCCTTCCCTCCAAAACCCAAATCTTCCCTCCAATTTTCTCTCTCCTCATCTTCTCCATCTCCGGCGGCCACCCCCAAAGCCACCGCCGGCGACATCCTCTCTCTCCTCGGCCCCATCGAGCAGGCCTCCAATGTCGATCCTAATGAAGCTGATGAGCTCTGGTCTTGTTTCAAATTCCTCGTTCCTTTCCATCGAACCTCCATTGAATCTAACGTTGACGTTACGCGAAGGTCAATGATTGGAAGAAGAGGTGGTAGCTTTAATGGTGGTAGGAGAGAAAATGACGAGGATCAGCTGATTATCCGGCCGCCGGAGCCGGTATTGGAGCTCGCTCGTCTCGCCGTTGATTCTGGCGGTGATCCCGATGCTATTCATCGTGCTCTTGATCCGACCGTTATTCCTGTGAGTTTTCGGTATTACTAGTTTACTCCGTATTTTGGAGTATTTGTTTTTGGAATTTGAAATTAGCAGCTGTTCTAGACTCTTTTAGGTTAATTTTCTAGTTGAAATTGTTTTTATTTTTATCTTTGGATGCAATTCAGGGGTGTGATTTGGTTAAAACCATACATAACTTAATTTTATGAGCTCGGATGGACGTTCAAAGTTCAAAATACAAGAAAAATAAAATAAAGAAGAAATGCTCTATCTGTGACTGTTGTCTCTTACTCCAAGAGAAAAAGAGAGAGAAATTGTGCGACTTTATTGAGTTTCTTTTTGTTTAATTGTTGTTGTTGAAATGCTACAAAATGTTTGAGTTGTTGGATGAGTGGCTAACTGGCTATGGAGTGATTTCTTTGAAATGGATAAATTAGCTAATGTTGAAACTAGGAACCTTCTCCTCGACTTATTTGGATGAGTTTCACTTCTTCAGTCACAATAATTTCAGTTCAAGTCCGTTGCTATGATTTTCATTAAGTTAAGTTCAGTTCATATCAGTCATTGATTAAGACCTGCTTCCATATTTTCCTTGGAAGGCCATATGACCTAAGTTCTGGGCCAGACATTTCTCCCACTTTGAAGGTTGAAGGGATGACAGTATTATTCAAGCTTCAGGCCGTATCCCTATCAGCCTTGGTTGGTTAATTAATAGGATAACTGTACTAGATGCAATCCTCTGTCTGTGTGGTTGTCTTTTGGACATAACGTAGCAGGACCCTGTGTGTCGTGTGTGATTGCTGATAGATAAAGTCCTCATTCAGCTCTTTATGCTCAAGTGTGTTTGGTTAAAGTTGGCTTACAGTCCATTCTATTAGTGCTATAAACCAGTTAGATTCACCTTTTGTTTGATTGGAACTTGAAACGGCTAACAATGTTGTATTGATCATTTTGTCTCGTTGGTTCACAAGTCACTTGGAGATATATGTGCCAAAGTTTGAATACCTTTTCTGTTGTGCTTTAGATTAAAACGTTACAGCTAATGATGATGATATTGATGTATAGGTGCCTGATGTTGAAGGATGTACGGAAGACAAATGTGAGCTTACAAGAACACCTTATGGCAGACGATTCATTAGTGAGGTTCGCACACAATTAAACTCTTGATGTTTTTCTTTGTTTTTCACAGATTATGATGTAACTTATTTAATTTTTTGTAGGAGTTGAATGCTTATATTAAATTCTTGTTCGAAATGATTGCTTCTCGGGGTCCAAGCGTGGGACTGAATGTATCATTGAGTCGCTATGACTTATTCCATGGTCACCTCTTTCTTGCCAAAGACACAGGGCGGCTTGGAATATTGTAAGTTCCAAGTCCATTGTTAACATAGAATAAGGACACATGAGCAAAGAAATTTCTAAGACGTAAAGAGCCTTCCCACATGACAAAGAGAGTACTTATGAATAATGGATTAACCTGATAATTTTTTTTTTGCTAATCCGCTGTTTACAAAACATGACCTAGGCTTGCGATTTCTCATGTTACATTTAGTCCAAGTCTGCTTCAGTTTTATTAGTTCTCTCTTTTTCCTTGTGGAAGACCTACCTGAAGTTGGTCATTAGCCTTTCTTGGTAATGCGAGTATAATAATCAATTTTGCTTAAACCACTCATGCTGCAGTATACATGGTGGTTCATTCTGCTTGACTCTTTCTATGATTGTTTTCCTTTTGCTTTCTTTTTTGGTTGACAATGAGGCCTGCTTTCTAATTCTCAATTGTACTATGTTTATATGCCAATAAAAATGCCAGGTTCCATGCTAAGGAATATCCAGCCTATGATAAACAAGATTTCCCCTTTAACATGGGCTACTGCCAAAGAGGTTAATATCTCTTCTGTTACCCTTTTTAAATGCTGCTTTTTTCTTTTGAACTCTTTGCTAATACCTGTTAGTAGAATTCTGTAAGTTCTTGATCAAGTCCAACTCTTCTACGTCTTTTCTGGTTTGCTTGTCTGAGAATTAGTCCAATGCCAGACTATATTCTAACATTTGTTGATGACATAATATGGCAAAAATATGATCAGAAACAGAGACTAGGTGATCTTTCCTTCCACTGATGATTTTCAAGGAGCTTTAATGTTACCTAGATGATAGTAAATTTTAACCAAGCAATTCGGCAATTAGCTCATCATGGTTATGTCCTATGAATTATTTTTGTCTAATTTCAACTCTCTTCTCAGCTGATATTATCTTTTTTCATCTAATCGATGGTAATATTGGTCGAGGATTCCTTTTTTCCCCCTCTTTTGTTGCTAACATTGGTCTGCTCTTTCCAGGGTCTAATCTGCCTTATGATAGTATGATGAACTTGCGAAATATTCTTTGGTTGGCTCCATTGCCTGGCAACTCTAGCAAAGCTTGGGTGGCACCTGGTATAATTTTCCTCTGTCTATCATTTAAGGCTGAAAGTATGACACTCTATGTTGATGTTCAGACTGCTTCTTCCCCCAGTTTCCATAACACATTAACTTCATTATGTCATAAGAATGTGTTGAATGAATTTCTCATGCACGAATTTCTGAATTGAGGTGGTACTGAGAAACATTTTACTGACCTGGGCCCAGACATTTGCATATTTTGTTAATGATGAGATGAAATTGTCACATAGTGACTAACTAATAGTGTTATCCTTGTGGGCTGACACGGGGTAGCAGGGACTAAACTTAGAGAAGCCTTTACAAAATTGAAAGCATATTTTAGACTTCATGCAAGTTGGATATGCCTGATGCATATTTGATTCTCTTATGTTCTCGCAAAAGCTTGTTAATTAAGGTGTGGGGGTAACCTGCCTTCAAATTTCGGCCATGGGGCTTCAAACCCAAGGTAACTCTCCACCAGTGCCCATAATGCTAACTTCAAGTTCTCACTTCTATGGATGATCGAGTTTCTAGAAATACCTGCTATTCTCCATTTCTGTGAACATCATCAGATGAATGGATGTCAAATTATTATAACTGACTGGGTTTTGGGTTTTCTTTCGATTAGGTGTCTTGGTTGATCTAGATGCCCGTCCAGGGGGAATCATATACAGAGATATCATACCTGATTATGTGCAAATTGTACGGACGATATACGAAGGTTTGTTTTCCTTTCCCCTAGCTGTTGCCCCCTGTCCTTGTTTTCTCAAAGTAAAACGCTTGTTAGTTATTATGACTGGGAATTCTCAATCCTTACAGATGAATTTGGTGAGGTTGCCGTGGATGTCAACTATCTAAATGTGGGCAGTACATCACCCAAGTATGAGCTTTTCGTTTGTTGATAATATTTAAGGTCGATATTCATTGAAGAACAGAAGCAGCATAAGCATCCCGATTATTTGTTGATGAGGCATAATTTTCATCAAGCCTCTGATATCATAGAAGTATGTAGTACAGGAGATGCTTGCCTCAAGTTGCTTTGGGTAAATTTGTGAAGCAAAAATGTAATGTATCATGAGCTTGTATTGTGATGATTTGCAACATTTTCGATATAAATGCCGAAAATAACTCTGCAATGTGTTCTGCTCTCTTTACTTTTTTTTTTTTTTGCTCTTCCTTCTCATATTACCTATTTTCAAGCATCATAGTAACTCATAAGACCTATTACTTTCAATTCTCAAACTATTTAACCTAATCAAAAGAAGAAAAGCCTCGCGATATTCTAGTAATTCTACTAGTTTATGTGTTTGCATATCACAATAGAAGCCTTGAGATTTGAGGCAATTCTTCACATAGTCGATATTTAACGTAGAGTTACTATTTAGCATGATAGAATCATTATCCTACTTTCATAATTCACTCCATGGATTGACTACCAAGATGACTCCTTCACCTCACGCGTGTAACTTATACTTAGGGCGTGTTTATTTCAAATAAAAAGTAACAAAAAAAAAAAACAGGATATTTCTAGAAAATTCAAAGTGGCCCCTCTCGCACGTCATGATAGTCACCTACCCACTTTCCTGCGGGGCTCAACAAAGATATTTATCCAATCAACATTTAATTTCGTCCCTCCTCTCCCCACTTTATCCAAAAATAAAACGAGACAGTGCGCAATACGCACCAGTCACTACCATTTTAGGCGCAACTTAGCACATCATTCCTCTCTCTCTCTCTCTCACGTACCCTAAAACCCCCGCCCTTCGCTGCCTGCTACTGCTTCACCCTTCCTCTCTCTTCTTTCTCTCTCTTCCTCCCCTTCTCTTTCGCATTGCATCCTCCATTCAAATTCTCTCTCCTCAACCTTCATCTCTCTACCTCCTGCTCTTCTTCTTCTTCTTCTTCTTGCTGTAATACAATGGTGGGACAACAGTATCAATATCACCATTGGATCGATAGAGGAGATCTACTCAAGGCCAATGCTCGTTTCTTGCAGCTTCAGCTCCGTCAGAGATTCCGCGTCGCCGTCGATCGTCACCTCTATCGCCGCCGCCCTTCCGCCGATGAAGGCCATGTCTCCTCCCTCATCAAGCGGTGGCTCCACCGCTTTCGCGATTTCCGACGAGTCTCTCTCTCCTCTTCCTCCTCTAGTTCATCTACCTCCTCCGCATTCTCCCGTAAACGAGGTATTGTACTGTTGCATTTCGTTTTTAGGTTTTTTCAGTGATTTCAATTTGTTCGATAATGTACAATTGATGAGATCATGATTCGAGTTTCATATAGAAATTGTTGATCGTGATGCGAAATGTCCTGTTGCCAATTGTTCGATTGTTTTAATTGTGAGAAATTATGTCTTGTAATGGGGGCTAAATGTCAAAGCTTCTTGGTACTTGAATCATGAATGAGTTGTAGCCATTAACGATTATTGTGACGCTTTTGTCTTATTATGTTTTGTCTTTAAATTACTAGATCACTCTATTTATCCATGCACTCGTTATTAGTTTGGATTAGTATTACAGTATGTTATTTTGATTTTTCCTTACCATCTCCCTGGGTTGGGGTGGGGGGGTGTCTAGAAGGTGGACGGAATATCAAGTGTGTCTTAATTTTTGATTCAATTACTGTTTAGCTAATCATTTAATTGAGTTGCAATTGGTGAATTTAGATTTGAATTGGATGGGAATCTTCGAATGGCTAAGTTTTGTGTGGGATTAGGTGAATTTATGAGCTTGTTTCATTTTCTAAGAGTTTGCAAGGATAATCTCTCTGTGATGAGTTAACATGTGTACATGCTTATAAGTTGTAAGTTCCAGCAAAAGGTTTATAATTCTGAAATACTTTTATGATGAATGCAGCTGTGAAGGACATATATGCTGAAGAAGATTCAGCAATAGCTCGCATGATGCAAGCTGTGGCAGCACCTGTTCTTGGCAATGTTTGTCATGTATTCATGCATGGATTGAACCGTGTGCAGGTAGTTAAGCTCATCCTAGTCAAGAATTGTGTTTTCGATTTTTTCTTGTTTAACGATTACTGAAAGAGTCCTGATTTGTATTGAATGACAGATTTATGGTGCAGAAAAGTTACAAAAGGCGTTGCTTCATAGATCTAAAGACAAGCCTCTCATCACTGTATGTGCCATTCTTCCTACTCTTTCTGTAATGGGATTTCTGTTCCTTATGTTGGGATGTGGCTTTGTGAAACTGAATTTGTACGGACATTGTGACTGAAGCAATTGCGTCTGTCAGTGTCTCGGTGTGTCTCCCTTACCTATTAATTTTAGTTTAATTGAATGCTTTTAACATTGTGCTAATAAAATTCTTTACCAGGCAAACATTGAATTTGTGTTTATTTGTCCCACATCCCTGCCTAGTCATGTAGGTACACACAAGTGTGTCAACAAACCTAATAGTGGCTCCTCTGCACACATTATTAAAGAGGAAAAGCTGGAAAGGAAGGGAACTTCATATGTTAGTCATTAACTCTCTTGGATAATGCAGGTCAGCAATCACGTTGCTTCAGTAGATGATCCTCTCGTCATTGCTTCCTTGCTCCCACCACGTGTTCTCATGGATGCTCAAAACTTGAGATGGACCCTATGTGCATCAGATCGATGTTTTAAAAATCCTGTGACTTCTGCATTTTTTCGATCCGTAAAAGTGTTGCCTGTTTCACGAGGTGATGGGATTTATCAGAAGGTATGCCATGTTACTTCTTCCAAATAATGTTTTGGGTACTTCCATGTTAAATATATGATCGCTGTTGATATGCCGCCGTATTCGACCGTGTTCTCATACTTTCTATAACCTTCCTAGGGGCTCGACATGGCTATTAATAAACTAAATAATGGGGAATGGGTCCATATCTTTCCTGAAGGTAGCCGCTCACGAGATGGTGGTAGGACTGTTGGTTCAGCCAAGAGGGGCATCGGGAGGTGAGATCTCGTAGGAATTATTGTTCATCATATATTCTAATGTGTTCATGTGCATTAGTGGTGTAGCACCTTAACATAAATGTGTTGCCTTCTCGAATTGGTCAGCATATGTTGTTTCGCTGAAAAATACTACTGCTAGAATGATTAACAACTATAGACACATAATTTTGACCCTCTTATATCTTTAATTATTTTCAAATCTATAAAATACTTTACTACCCTAAATTATATGCGAACTTGATATAATTTGTTGAACACTAGAATAGTAGAGTTGTTTTTTTTTTTTTNCCATGGGAGGCGCAAAGGCCAATACAATCGAACCCGGGACCTAGTGTACCCAGGGCCTCAGTCTTAACCACTACGCCGAGACCTCATCGGCAGTAGAGTTGGTAGATCGACTAAGAATTGCCAGATGAAAAAGCATGTGAAAAGAATAGGACATCTGAAGAGCAATTAAGCTTATCCGGGCCTTTGAGTAATAGGTCATAATAGAGTTTCCTGATGGCTATGGTGATATTCATTTTTCTAAAATGTTCTTGTTCACGTTTTCATATCTTCCTAGGTTGTTCATTATGAGTGTACATTTTAGAGTCTGGCAGGTTTTTGATTGGGGTGCTCATTGTTAAATGTTTTCCCATACAGGTTGGTCCTGGACGCAGACAATATTCCCATAGTAGTGCCTTTTGTGCATACTGGAATGCAAGAGATCATGCCTATTGGGGCCAGTTTTCCAAGGATTGGCAAGATAGTAAGCTTGCTTAAACTTTTCCTAGTCTCTGCATCTGGTGTCTNAAAGACGACAGTGAAAAAAGTTTGTTTTTATGTTATGGCTCATCATGATGCCTTCCATTAGCTGTTATTGGGTCACATGTCAACTTGTGGACATCTGACAGCCAATTTGTGGCAATTCTGTTTTCCGATACTTTGTTGTTTATGCTTTTTTAAAAAAAATAAAATAAAAGTAATAGCCTCCTTATGCATATCAATGCAATTATGTAGGTGACAGTACTTGTTGGGGATCCTATCGAGTTTGATGATTTGCTTAATGCGGAAGGTACAGACTTTGAATCCAGGGGGAGTTTATATGATGCTGTAGCTTTAAGGGTAGGTCATCGACTGCAGGAAATGAAAGTCCAGGCAGATGCATTGGCTCTTGAACAATCACGCAAAATGAAAGAATTTGCCCTACAGAGCATAGATCGTGCTGCTGGGCTCTTACATCAGGTTGATTGGGAATCATTAGGCATGAACAGCTATGTATTGGCTCGGGATGATTCAGTATCGTCAGAACAAGAAGGTCAGATTGAGAAAGAGGCAATTCTTTCACGTCAAGAGCAGTCTGTTTCAGATGTGTATAATACAACAGGATTCACTTATGGGGGTAGTGTTTTATCAAGAATTCGGAGTATTGTTGATTCTACCGAGCTTATGGGTTTCGCAGCTAGAGGCATGTCGTGGGATAAGTCAAACACGGTGTCTGCAAATTTTCGGCGGTTAAGTCCCTTAAGGGCATGGAAGCAACTGCTTGAAGCTAACGGTGCAACGACGGTACAACTATGCTAGCATTATAGTGTATTAGGGGTACTATATATACTAACGGAGAATGATAAGTTGACCTGCCGAGGCATCCAACCACCAGCATATATCCCTTTGATCTCTCACCTCTCCTTAAAAGGAGCAAATAAATTTCTTAGAGAGACATATTTATATGCCAGTGGGTTGCCCGCGCGGTCGGTCAATCAAACATCTCCGTAGACTGTAGAGTCTAATCTAAAATATCCCTCTTGAGGGATGGCAATTTTCTTTAGGGAGAAGTTAGGCATATAGTGAAGTTTCTGTTTGCCTTTTTTTTTTTTGTTACTTTTTGAAGGTATGAAATCCTTGGAGGGTTCTTAGAAGCCTCAATACTGTACAGTAAATAACATGTGGAAATTGTACAGTGATTTCCATTTTATGGGCAACCATGAAAACTACCCTAGTTAATCTAGATTAAAGAGTGTGATTGTAAAATCTTCATTTTCTTTATGTTGTTTTCTCATACGAATTAGTTATGGAGTAATTTGCTTTGTTTAAATTATTGATTAATGGTTTTGATACGATTATTTGATGCCATATTGAGTGGATAAAAATGGTTCTTCATAAAATTTGAATACATTGAGTGGATAAAGTGTACTTTTTGTGCTTAATTTGAAAGCACAGTGTCCTCATAAATGTGATACACATTATAAGAAGTGTTTTCATTCTCTAGTGATAGCTCTATTAGGAAAAAAAAAAAAAACCAAAAAGGTGTACATTTTTTCATTTGCTGTCCAGATGTGTAAGATTTGGAGCTCGATTGTGGAAATTTCGTCAATTTTTGGCACATTGCTTATGGTCTTCTGATCGTATGAGGGAATCGAATTGGTTGAATTTTTTAGTACGCAACGTAACCGCTATTATTCCAAGCTACAATAATGTCCTCTTAGACGATTAAGAACAATCAAATTTGGTAGATAAAATGATGAACAACTGATCAAGCAAGGTTCCACACTTGAATATCCGTATACCCTTGAGATCAAAAAGTATTATGAGCTTGTGTACGGTTACTTTGTAAGTTTCTCAAATATGTCTCGACTCTTGATACTGTTTATAGAGTCTTTCAGTATGTTGTAACACAACAGCTAAGAAGTTGGATAGGATCCGCTTTCCTCCACCTGGCTTTTACCGCCCTACCAAATTACTCCTACTATTAGCAGATACACCTTACGAGTATTTTATAATCCTAGTTGCATATTTGAATTGAATTGAATCGGATGAAAATGAACAGAGTCAAATACACTCATACAAAATTTAAACGGTGAAAAGAACACACCAATATCGTCAATAAACTCTCCCAATATATTGTAGTGCAATTGGTCTTGTGGACCCGAGTTCGAGAAGGGTCTACCCCTCCTTTCTCCAGAACAAAAACAAAACAAAACAAAAAATCATTCGTAGACTCTTGTTGTATTATCCCAAAACAGAAATAGTTTAAAAAAAGGAGTAATAATAAAACCAAGCCGGAGTTTGCTAATTCTCCGCTGAAATGATTTCAAACCACGTTCCTTTCCTTGGGAGCTCAAAAACTTCAAACCAACGACAACAGAAAAAGGGAGGGGACACAGACACACACAACAACAACACAAGAGAGAGAAAAAGAAGAGAGAGAGAGATAGGAGAGAGAGAGAAAGAGATGGACATGGCAGATGAAGACTCACCAGAAGCAGAGCAGTTGAGCGACGAGCAGAAGATTGAGATTGCCAAATGGTTCCTCTTGAACTCTCCCGCCGGTGAAATCCAATACGTCGCTAAAGGTTTCAACAATCGTAACACAAATTTTCTTTCTAATTTTGAGTCGCTAATTAGTAGGAGTATTAATTTTGCTTATATTTTTGTTTGAGATTCGACTTGTTTGATTGCATTTTGTGCTACAAATTAACTACCGGGGGTTTTTGATTTGGAAATTTGTTGTTGAAGCAGATGTTAAAGCGATTTTGAAGGATGATAATGTGTTCAATTTGGCAGCATCTGAGGCGTTTCCACAGTACAATAAATCTCACTTGATTTGCCTCGAATTGCCGGATAGAAGTGGTGATGTAAGTGATATTTTGATGTTTTGAGTTACAATCTTGTATGTTCTTCAAGTATTGAGGTCATAAAGTGCTAATTTAGTTGCTATAAATAGGGTTTTGTTTACTGATAATGCGATATTTCTTTCTGCATTGTGGAAGTGCAGAAAAGTGGACATGGTTGTGTGAACTGGTCTGATTAATTTGACTTTGATAAGCTGTTTTATGTTCTAATTGTAGTTCTCATCTATTGTTAAAAACAGTTATGTTTTGCACGGGTTGATGATAAACAAAAGGATAGAGAGCTACATGTTTGTCACTCTTCATTACCTTTCATTTCTGAGTATTAGGTATCACTATTTGTGTTATCATGTGAGCATTTTTCGTTCTATGAACTAGGACCTCTTCGTCTGAGGTGTCCTTGCAATCGCATGAATATTTCGCAATCCGAGTTGCTCTACTTATCTCTGATGTATTCAAATCTAAGAATGTGTAGGCAACTGCTTTACATTTCTGTCAACTAAGTCTAGGCATTAACACTTTTATTTCTGTGCTCTAGGCTTTATACCCATATACAGTGATATGTGTGTTTATCTTTGTTCAAAATAGTTCATCCAGTAAGGTGATTTCATTAAGCATTAATTGTTCAGTATCTCCTTCACAATGCTTCTCTTTGAGTTCATCAGTAGATTAAATATGTACTTTTAGATACATGTATGTGGCTGATGTTGTTTGGTAAAAAACATGGCAGATATTTATGCCATGGGATTTGCATGAGTATGCATTAAAACCATCTGTGTGTTTCAGGTGATCATAACATCATTCAGCGAGATCGCAGAGAATGAGTATCTTGATCCTAGGACTGCCCAAGTTGCTATAGTAGATCATGTGAAACAAGTAAGTAATACCACCACCAACTGTACTTTCCTGTCTCTTCTCTTCAGCTTATAGACTGTCTCATCTGTTGCAATGTACTTTTAGTTTTTAATTTGCTGTGCTGGGTGCCTTGGATTTTGTGTAACTTAAACTTTACCAAAAGTTCTAGGTGGGGAAAGCAAATTCATGGCTTAATAATGGATTCAACAAGATATGAGTATATCCTGTTTGAGGCAGATATCATGCAGTAGAAGAATCTAGCCACCCCTTCCTCTATTTTCTAGTTTGGGAGGGAGGGAAAGGGGGAGGTGGAGGATCTAAGATATAATAATACCGAAAAGTTGGATGAAAGCAACTCGAGTGTTCTCCTCAACGATTTGGGTTGTTATATGCTTATACTTAGCTCTTGATAAATGCTTGGACTTTACCGATTGAATTTATCTTGATTCTCCCAACCTCGTTATTATCGTGACATGCTAAACTGGTTCAGGTTTGTACAGAGGTCAGACCTGCTAATGATGACGAACTTCCATCTCCCTTCATTGAGGAATTCAGGTATGTACGGCTTTGGTTGTTTATACAATGCTACATAGGTTAAGAAACTAAGAGTTATCTCGCGGGTATTTTCATCTGAATTCTAGTTTCATGGAGATATAAACCTAGTTTGCATGAGCTGATACTCTGGGCTTGAGGATTACGTTTTATAAAAATTTATCATGTTTGCACATTTTCCTCTCTAGTTTCCTTGATTAGGGTGCAATATATTTTGTTACAGATGTGCTCTGGATGCAGAGATTATGAAATATGTCAGTGATGCTTATCCAAAAGGTGTCTGTGCCGTTTATTGTGCGAAGGGAAAAGATGTGGAAGAACCAGGATCTTCTTTTGAGTTTGTTGTGGTGATTTCTGCAGCCAAACTGAGTCCTCAAAATTTTTGGTAAGCTTTTTCATTCTTATTTCCCTCAAGTGGATTGTCCATGTATGGCTTAGAGGTTTTACCTATGTATCCTCTAGAATGCTGCCATTGATAAGAGTACTATTTACATTTTGTGGGCCAGAGTTGATGAATTCAGATATTTGCTTAGACCCAATGTCAATAGAATTTTACTTACAGGTTCGTTGATCAGAATCTAGACTTGTGTTCGAGTATTTGTATTGACCATGCATGCCTTCATCTGTCTTTCTTTTTGTAATTTAATTGGTACTACAATAGGTTGTCTTTTTGGTAATGATTAGGTATGGATCCACTAATGCTGGATGGCACCGAGTGGATACTAAGTTATGTTTAGGGCACATGACAAGAGCCTGTATGACCATTGCTGAACTGTGAGACTGCTAAGTGATGGTTGGTTACCATGCAACAAGTGACTAGGATTGCCAAAGAAAAGTGCTTTGCGATGAGGAAAATGTTTATGATAAGCTTCATAGAGGCTAGAGTCACCCCCATTAAGCCTAACGTGCATAGAAACTCCTTGTGGCAACCATCCAACTCCTATCCCGGTGCCTAGGCCAATGCCTATCTCGGTGTTCCAAGCGAGCACCTATCTTAGCACTCTAGGAATAGCCATGTCTGAACGCCTTAGGTCAGCGCCTATCTAGGATCTTGCATTCCCAATAGTTTTTGGTGACCCTTGTCATCCACTTTAAGGCTCCAAAATCAAAACTACATATGAAATATGATATTAGGTCATAAGGGAAAGGCCTTCAAAAGGCACGAAGGTTCTCTTGGGTCGGCCTTAGTCCCTACTCCCTAGGTACTTTGGTTCTGAATAGCTCAACTGCCAGGAGGATCAAATACAAAATCTAGAACTCACGAAAACAAGGCGCCTAGATGTTTCGAGTTCAAGATAGTTATTTTCATATGATATTGGATGGGCCTTCGGGGGCATAGGAAGCCTATGGGGTTGGTTATTGGGTCCCCAAAAGCCTTTGTGACCCTTTATTTCTCACCCACTTTTAAGGCTCTAACACCAAAAACCATGGTTGAATATGATATTAGAGCGTTGAGAAAGGCCTTCGTAGGGCACTGGGGTTTCTCTTGTGTAGGCCTTAGTCCCCAGGTACCTCCATGTTAAAAACTTGTCTGGCTCCCAAGAGGGTCCAATCTAAAGGCATAATCCACAAAAATGGGGTGTCTGGGATGTCCAGAAATGAAGGTGGTTATTTGCAAACAATATTGGATGGGATCCCCGGGGGCCATAGGAGGCCCATGGAGTCAGTTATTGGGTCTGAAGTAGTTTTTAGTGACCCTTTACTTCTCACCCACTTTTAAGGCTACATCATCGAAACCATGAATGGAATATGATGTCAGGGCATCGAGAAAGGCCTTTATGGGGCACTGGTGCTTCTCTTGGGTGGGCCTTAGAGATAACTTTACTTCATGATGGAAGTCATGGAACATTGAGTAACTTCCTGCACTTGTTGGTTGTTATTATGCTATTCTTGTCTCCAAAGGCTTGTATTCCACGCTTTTACTTGATTCAGTGCTAGATCATTTTTTGAAATTGGAAGTACATGTATAGCTTGTTTTTCTTTTCTTTTCCCCCTCTCCTCAAGTTGATCTCAGATTCTAAATCTGTGGTGTGTTGCTCAGCAATGGAAGCTGGAGATCAGTATGGCATGTTGAGTTCAATGATGAGGATCAGATGGTGGAAATAAAAGGAAGATTGCAGGTATGTTCCATGAGCAGATATGATATTTCCCTGAGACTGTTTTGCACGCTTTGAATTTAGCAAGGGTAGCATGTAATATGGAACAAGTTGAATACACCTTAAAGTTTGATCCTTTTTCCCAGTTAGTTTTACCAATTCTTATTTCATATTCTCATTCAGGTAGGAGCTCATTACTTTGAGGAAGGGAATGTTCAGTTAGATACTAAGCATGAATGCAAAGATTCAACTCTACATCAGGTGCATAAAGCTTCTATATTGAGATCTGTCGAACTAGAAACTGCTCAACTTACTGCCTAGTTATGCTGTTTTACTCTACTTACCCTGTTTGCAGCATTATGTTATTCGCATTCTGTAGCTAAAATTACATCTTGGTTGATCCTGTGGCAATCTTTAAGTTAAACCATGCTCTGGTTTGCTGCTTTCTGATAGAGTTATGACCCTGGTTGAGATTCTCTACAGGAAGAGCTGTACAAGACCACCCTCATGAGTACGGAAAGCTATCTGATGTATACTAATATTTTGCAATCAAGTTGGTTAACCATTAAGTTTTACATGCAAGTTTTAAAGAAAAAGTAAGAAAAACTATTTGGAAATTGATGATGTACCCCTGAGAATTGGCAAAATGCACACAAGTTATAGTGAACTTTCAAAATGCACCAGACATTCAGACATCAAGTGACCAGCTTCCCAGAGCAGTAAAGAATTGATTCTGAAAACACAAGTGCTCTTAAGGAGAATCTGCTACTTGATGCGTGTCTACTATTAGTTAAAAAGCTTCACTTCCCCAATCAATCTTTCGTTACCAGACATCTACAGAGCTCTCGTCCAATATAGGTGACCAGTTTAGGATCCTTACATAGATAGTATGCACAAATTGTTCTCCATCATGAATTGTTAATCTCTTGAACCCTATCAATAATAAGAAAAAACAAAAGGAACCACATTTAATCTGAGAACGATATGCAACCATGGTATGTCTTATTTGATCTTTGTCGTTTCTGTAAATCTTTGAGTAATTTGTGCTATTGCTTAGTGATTGTCTTGTGTCTTGCAGTCTCCAGAAGATTCAGCCATATCCATAACCAACATCATTCGGCATCATGAAACAGAATATTTGGCATCACTTGAGGTACTTATTTTATGTATTCTGACAGCCAGCAGCTTAGATAAAATTGACCTGTGGGACGGAGGAAGAAAGATGAAATAGGAGAAGATGGGCAAAGGAAAGGATTGGTATTGTCCTTTCTGGATCCCTCCAATTAAGAGATTTTAGCCCTCTTTTGCTTCCTCTCTCCCTGACCTGCTCACCTGCCTGCTCAAACAATAAAAATGAACTCCCCTCTTTCATTTCTTCCATTTTTTCCGGACCATAATCTCCAGTAACTGTAGTTACAGTTATCACATTGACATTTTCTGTATCTTTTGTTGTTTTAATTTATTTGATTGTTTTTGGCAGGCTTCCTATGTAAATCTGCCGGACACTACTTTCAAGGTACATCTCTCCAAGTATCTTGCTTTGCTAGTTCTACCTTTTACCCGTTGACATTACATACTGGAAGCTTTGCGTAGTTTTAATTTAACAAGGAATAGTAGCCTCGCTCTGTATCAGAAAATAAGGTTTACGATAGCTAAACAATATATTCAACCAAGTCAAATTTTGCATATACACTTTGTTAAGTATTGGTGTTCTACTATGCGTCTAATAGGGTGGAAAATAGAGTTTTGGGTGTAATGGGAGTTTATCTTTTCCAACGGGGGTTTCCTTTCAATTGGTTTAGTATTGCTAGTCATGTATCCATATGATTGGATGTATGCTAGTAAATTTACTATGAATAAAATGATTTTCTAATTATTAAAAAAAAAAAAAAAAAAAAAAAGAATGTACACTCTGAATATAACTTTGATCTGTCATATTTGTTATATCTTTATATAGCTAATGATATATTGATGTGCAGTCAATATAAACCAGAAATATAAGTACAGCATGATATGGAGATTCTAGTTTCAACTAAACACCTAATAATTTGCTGAACATGGATCCATCAAGGATGTTCATACTTTATGTTTGTAAAGAATGACGAATATAGCACCTTTTGAAGTGTCAGTGAAGAACATCTATGTCTGATAAGTCACTATTGGCTCCCCGATGCAAACCTTTCACTATATGAACCCTTTACACTTCAATTGTGATGACAGGATCTTCGGAGAAAGCTACCAGTTACTCGTACTTTGTTTCCCTGGCACAACACTTTGCAATTCAGCCTAACAAGAGACATCTCAAAGGAACTTGGCATTGGAAAGTGAACAATGTCATGATTGATTGGCATGGTCGCAGTATATATCAATTGATTCTCAGAGCTTGTGAAGGAATTAACTTTCTAGGGTTTGATCACCCCCAATCCCCATCACCCCATCAATGTAACCTGATTTTTTCATTTTTTGAGATGCATCAATAGATTTGATGACACTGACATTGCTTGAATCATTTTGGTTTGTTGTAAAGGTGTATAGTTGTATTGAATGTCATTATGTTTGTGCAAAAAGTGGTCAAATTTGGGTATGCATGTAAAGACAATCTATTCCTATGATCTATGTTCGAGCAAGGAGATTTCTGAGCTTATGAAGATTTACATTACGTTAACCAGGAAGCACTACAAAATAATGTGGTTCTGTTTTCTATGACATTTGACAAGTATGTTCCAACGCATTATTCTCTTGTGGATCATTTAAGGCAAGTTGTATAACATAGTGGTCAGGCCAATTTATATCAATCAATCGCAAGATCTTCAAGCATCACATACCATGAATTTTTCAATTTAACTTCACTTGCAGATCATTTGGCATGTGTTGGGTACAATATAACATACATAAGTCATAACTTTGATGTTAAACCTTGTTGAATTGGCGCTGAATTGAGTTGGATTGGATAAATAGTACTCTTTACATGAGAGAAAAGGTAAATTGCTTGACTAAACTAAATATAAAACGATAGCAACAAAATGAACAAGTCACTTGATTCTCATTACAAAGGAATAAAAATGAAATAGAAAAACTCAAAACTTTATATCCCCTCTAAAGGGAAGAAAAGAAAAACTTTTGAGTATAAAATCAATATTTCAAACACTCGATATTTAAATACGGTTAAATTAAAAAGATAGTAGGGTGGTATTTATTGAAAGGGTGGGTGGTATTGATCAAAATCCACTGAATAAAAGACATACCACCTATCAAAAATAAGAACATGACAAACTTAGCCGGATACGACAAAATTTGTCGATCGACTTTAACAAAGTATAACAACATCCCTCAGTTTCAACAACAAGACAAGTCGAGTAATAAGCCGTATAAGACAAGCACACCAATTAGCCGTAAAACTCAAATAACCTCTTAACTTTATATTCCAGGTACATTTCAACTTATTAAAAAACGAGAAGGAGGTGAGTGGAGATCCAGGACAAGATTTGAGAGTGAGAAGTTCAAATTAGGTCAAACACATCCTCGATGTCAATTACCAATTTACCATAATGACAAAAACTTAAAACGGGTATAAAAAACCAAGTCGGGTCCTAACTCACAACCCAAACCATACCGGGTCTATAAAAACTACGCATTGTATTCTCAGGAGCGGGAAGATTCAGCCGCAGCTATGGTGAGCTGCTTGAGGAGCTCATCAATGGAGCATCTCTCTCCGATTTAGCTTGCAGGGTTCCGCCATGGCAGTTTCTCATCAAAGCTTATCAGCTTTCATCAAACGAACAAGGTACCCTATTTTCTCTCTACTTTCTCCTTTTCGATTTTCTTCTTTTTCCGCCATTGAAGCTTCTACAAACACTTCCACTGAACTCAAAGAGGAAGTACAAGAACAAGAACAAGATAATCTCTCACTTCAACTTGTAGAAAACCAAACGAATCCTAACCCTAATCCCAATCTCGACGAGTCGAAGGTGCTAAATGAACTCTCTAATCTCTTACCAATTCGTCATACGACGTTAATCCCTAAATCCTGCTCTTCCGATTCATCTCTGATTCAAGGCGAATCTGATATTAGGGCTTCTGCCGATGGGTTTTTGCCGCTAGAAGATAAGCTCAGAGGAGTGTTTCTCCAAAAACTTAAGGGTAGAGCTTCGACAGAGAATGCCCTATCTGCTGCTTTGGCTGATGCAGAACTTTGTATAGATGTTGTTTCTAGGGTTTTAAATAAAGGTAACTTAGGGGGTGAAGCTATGGTCCTGTTTTTCAAGTGGGCAGTTGAGCAACCTGGTATTTGTAGAGACCTAGCCACCTATCATGTGATTCTTAAAGCCCTGGGGAGGAGAAAGTGCTTTGAGTTTATGATGGGTATGTTTCGGGCAATGAGTGCTGAGGGGGTTGATCCCACTTGTGAGACACTTATGATTGTAATGGATAGTTTTATTAGGGCGTGTCGCGTATCTAGAGCGGTGGAGATGTTTGGGAAGCTGGAAGAGTTTGGGATGAAGCGTGATACCGATGCCTTCAATGTGCTTTTGCGGTGTTTGTGTAAGCGGTCTCATGTGGGCACAGCAAATTCTTTGTTGAATTCGATGAAGGGGAAAGTGTCGTTTGACTGTGTGAGTTATAAAGTGGTAATTGGTGGGTGGTCCAAATTGGGTAGGGCTAGTGAAATGGAGAAGTGTTTGAAAGCGATGGTGGAAGATGGGTTTTGTCCAGATTGTGAGACGTATAGTTGTCTTATTGAGGGTTTGGGTAGAGCTGGTCAGGTTGATGATGCTGTTGAGATTTTCAAAAGCATGGAAAGTGAAGAGTGTCAGCCTGATACAGGTGTTTACAATGCAATGATTTCTATCTATGTCTTGGTGGGTAAATTTGATGAATGC
The DNA here is from genome assembly GCA_030267885.1 of Mesembryanthemum crystallinum. Classification (NCBI taxonomy): domain Eukaryota; kingdom Viridiplantae; phylum Streptophyta; class Magnoliopsida; order Caryophyllales; family Aizoaceae; genus Mesembryanthemum; species Mesembryanthemum crystallinum. Next base: position 19,386 of record BSSO01000393.1, read on the forward strand.
AAGAAGTACTATGAGGAAATGTCAAGAAAAGACTGTCCACCGAACATGGATACTTATACAACATTAATCAGTGGTTTGCTTAAGGTTCGAAAAGTAGCTGATGCGCTTGAGTTGTTTGATGAAATGTTGATCCGAGGAGTTATTCCAACCACTGGGACCATAACCAGTTTTATTGAGCCTTTGTGTTGTTATGGTCCTCCCCATGCTGCCATGATGATATACGGAAGTGCTAGAAAAGCTGGATGTATAATATCATTGACAGCGTATAAACTGTTGTTTATGAGGCTTTCTCGTTTTGGTAAATGTGGAATGCTTTTGAAGTTGTGGAATGACATGCAAGAGTGCGGGTATTCTTCTGACGTGGAAGTTTATGAGTACGTCATTAATGGTTTATGCACCAATGGGCAGCTTGACACAGCTGTACTTGTTATGGAGGAGGCTCTACATAAGGGCTTTTGTCCAAGCAGGCTCATCTATAGCAAACTGAACAGCAAACTTATAGCTTTCAACAAAGCAGAGACCGCATATAAACTTTTCCTGAAAATAAGAAAAGCTCGTGTCAATGAAAATACAAGGAGATGCTGGCGTGCTAATGGCTGGCACTTTTAAGTAGGCTATCTGTGAGGTATCAGATAATGGGGATATGCTGAAATGATCAGTGTAGAACAGGACAGAGATCCAAATCCAGTTTTCTGAATTGGAAGCACATGGGGTCCATTACAAACACGTAACTCATGATTGAAGGACAGAGGGTGGATGTCTTTCTGAGGCTACATTCCGTCTCATACAGGTAATGCAGTCCTTATGCTAAGTTGAGTTATACATATTTTTCTGTTTTGTTTTTGGGTGATCTTGAGTGTTATTTGATGATTTTAGAGTCTGAAATGATGATTAGTTCATAGATTTCGATATTCAGTTATGCCATTGTGTTGTACATTACTTATCATTAACAGTTATGGGATTGGCCTTCAAAGAAGGGAGGGTGTACTACCAATTTTCTCTTTTTTTGTGCAGCTTTGCTGATGCACATTGGTGGCTTGGTGCGTGTATAGTCTGGTTTCTGAATCAGTATTCATTGAAGGTGGATAACGGATTCAGAAAAATGTGAAACTGGTCCAATTAATGGATTTAGCCTGAGGTATAGCTTTTCCTTTATATGCTACTCAGTGGGTGAGCTGTTCTTGTTTCTCTGAGATTCCTGGATGCAATAGTTAGTAGCGTCTAGATCTACATCAGAGGGAATTTTAAATATGCCAAGACCTTATCAATGACTTGTCTTTTTTTTTTTTTTTTTTTCCTCCGAGTATTTTCTTGTGCTCTCCTCCTCTTACATGGCATCTTGCTACTTATCAAAATGTGCAGTACAAATTAGAACTTTGTTCAGCATTTGTCCTTTATTCCCTCCCCATTCTTGCTGGAATGATGCAATTTAGCCAAATCTGATACTGATGTGCTCCTTGTGGCATGTTTCTCTAAGCTCATTAAGTTGATGTTGTGAAGTCACTGCCATAAGTAGAAGCGCATCTTTGTGATCGATAAACTAGAGAATGGTTTACATGCTGACCAGTAGCAGGCCTTGAATTACTATACAGCTATTTAAGAATATCTCTATGTTTTTTTTTTTTTTTTCTCTTGTTTTCTTCCTATGCTGTTTCTGTGATGTTAATTGTTTATAATGATAAAGAGGTCATCACTTGCCAGTTTTTCTTTTTGTTAATTGTGATTTAAATTATCCTCTTCTTTCTCTCATATTTATGTGGGTCCCATACTTTTATCGGTTAGGAGGTGGCGAAGTCATCTTTTATGTGCTCCTCAACTCGATAGTTTCTATAATTTGATTCCACAAATTTGTTGATTTGTATTCCAGGCAGTTCATGATCCCTTTTTGCAATCCTTGAGGTATTCTTTCATATAGTCTCATTTAATGTTACATTTACACGACACCTTGGCTCTAAAAGGATGCCACATTCATGTTCTAAAGCAACACTTGATCCATGTGTTATGGTGATGAATTTATTTGGCATTACATGATCATTTGATCTGGTTCAATGACAACAGAAATTGCTTTGGGGGTTCTCTTAGGTCCCATTTCCATTTGTCCTCTGGAAATGCCTATTTTGGTTCACTGAAATTTGAATTCTGCTTTCCTTTTCACATTGCTGGTGTACCTCAGTTTCCTATCGTCTTGTCAAAACATGAAACAAGGAGGGATGACAGTGAATGACACTTGAGATGGCTAATGCGAATAGGTGTTAGCTGTTACTTTGCTGCTCCGAAGCACCGAGTGCTACCAATGAGGTTTTGAAGAACAAGAAACTATTCCCCCTCAAGGTTTGTTATTGGACGCGAAAATAATCAAAGGAGCCTACTGTACAATCAATGGATGAAGATGGAAGAATAATTTGTTGATGGAAAATAATCAAAGGAGCCTGCCTACTGTACAATCAAAGGAGCCTACCAATAAGCAACAGGTACTACCAATAAGGTCATGGAATCTCGTCCAGCACAGTTGTTATACTACAATCTTCTTTAGGAGTATGTCAATCAAGCAGCACGTTTATCATTGCTTTGTTCCCATTTCTAAAATGTATCAATTATCCTGGAAAATAATTTGTATTACAAAATTTTGCGGTTTGTCTCCATCTTATAGATGGTTAGGGCATCACCAGTTGTGTTTCTGGTTGTGATCTTAAATGTTCTGTGTGATATGTACATGATATGATTACTGCTTCATGTAAATTCAAAAGTTTTTCTTAATTCACGGATGGCAGAACTTGCTATAAAATCTGTGGAATGTGGAAAAAGTCTCTTACAAAAGTTACAAATTTACAAGACAGGCTATTCAATCATGGTAGCAATGGATTGGATATTTGGATTGAGCTATAACATTCTGCCTTTACTGAGCTCTACTTTACCGTTCAAAGCTTCAACAGTTTGCTTCAAAATTGTGATATTTGGATATAGTGCTTCAAAACCAAGCACAGTAAGATTTCCAGAGAAAGTGTTTCTGGAAGAAGTATGAACTAAGCAATATGCTAATAATTACTAGTATTTCTGCTACTCAGCTGTTTAATTTTAGATTTTAGTATTTATTAATTCGATTGAACCACAGCGAGACCCTAAGTTTTGGACTACAACATCCTCTACTTTAGGGCTATAAACTAGTTGAACTGAATCTTCTTAATGTGCTCATACTTGTCATCTTTATTGAACAACTCGTTTATTATCATGCGGTCTTTGACCAAATATGTTCGCAAGTTGCTCATAAGTGCACTGGTCGTCTATAGCTTGATAGGTACTAAAGCTTATCATAAGCGAAGTAGTGTAGTGGTTGCACTCAAACTCGTTTACTTAAACAAGTATGATTGGTGCTGGTGCTTATAGGTCGTGTCAAGTTGTCAACTTCTAATTGAGCATGTTCGCAAGCTGAAATGTACTTACCGCAGTAAGTGTTACAGAGGCACCCGCCACCGTTGGGCTTAATACCAAACTTGCTTTCCGAATTCTTTTTTTTTTTTTTCTTTTAATGGAACCTTATCCAAATTAAAAAGTACGTAGTACAATTAAAAATCATATGATTCCAATATAAACAATATTCATTTCATTTAAAAATAGAAAAGCAAAATTATCTAACATTGTTTGTCCCTTGTCCAGTTGTTCTTTACTCTCATAGGTCATAAACCCAATCAATCAACAAAGGATGAGCTCATGACCATGGAAATTGAATATCCTATGGTCCTACCAAAGTTTATCTTATCTGCCTCAGCCCTCAGTGTTTGTCACTTTCAGTTTTGACTTTAAAATTTGATCGTTAACCGTTGTCTCTGTGAAGAGGTAGAGCCATTGACAGCAAGCAACAACCGACGACCATCCCAGTGGGTTGGGTTGCATGGTGGGTGGTGAGATGGCGGACATCAAGGCGGCGGAACATCCATACCACCAAACCCTAATCGTTGATGAAGAAGCCGAACTTGGCGGTGGTAATGGTAATAGTCATGGTGGTGGTGAACAAAAGTCACCCCTTGACGTCGAGGAGCAGCAGATTAACAGGCAAAAGAGGGTTGATTCTCTTGACATTTTCAGAGGCCTCACTGTTGCTGTAATTACTACTACTTCTTATTCATCTCCCCTCTTCTTCTTCTTATTCAAAATTATTAATATGTTATGATGGAATTGAAACTAATACCATCACTTGGGAAATTACTAAATGACTGGGAAATAAACTGAAAATTGTTATAGTAGGAAATTACTAAATGAAAGGTGCAACAATTACTATTTACTACTATAGCTTGATTTTGAGTTTCAAGCAAGTTCACTCATTGATCTTTGATTCTGCCATCTTGGGTGAACTTGTTTGGCGAGAATGGAAAGCTCAAATTTGTGATGATAAAGATTGTAATCCGAAGTTCCAAACTAGGAGTATCATGTAGTGACCATGATTGTGTTGTCTTTTTAATTTATTTCATGCATAAGCTAATTGAATGACAAAAAGATGAGTCAAACAATACTACTGTATATCAGTGAAGAGAAACACAAGATCATTTGAGGTTCTCATCAATGATCAACACACTGTTACATGAAAAAGAGGTGATGGCTGTTATCAGACCTATCATGGGTAAGGACGTACGGTTGCATACATCTTGACCTTTATATACCTCGACTACAGCAAGACACTTGGTTGTTATTGTACATTAAATCATGGAATAAGTTCATGTTAACAAACTTGTCCTTGTTTTCTGCTTATACAGTGTAGATGAGAGAAAGTTAGCTATTGCAACCAAGAATTACTTTCCTATGCTGATAAGATGAAAGAACTTAGAATTGCTGTAAACATGTTCATGAGCATATGAAATGAAAATGTTCCTCCAAACATGAGCAGGGGAGAATCAGAGCGAGGTTTTCAAAATTCACCCTCCCTTCTCAAAGCCACCAAATACGTTGATTAACATTAAGTAACTGGAAACATGTAGATATCCATCATCATGAAGTTGATTTACCTGGACTCAATTTATGTAGTCATATAGGTGGTTTATAGATATCTTAAAAGGCTGTAAGGTGTTCAAATGGTTCACTGCATAACAGAGTGCAGGCACTATTTCTGCTATATGATTGTGCAATAATGTATGTATTCTTCAATGTTGTTTGTTGATTGCATATCAGCAGACTCTTCACTCTTGTGTGTGGCGATTAAAGCATTTGTTTATTGTAGCTGATGATTTTGGTTGATGATGCTGGAGGGGAATGGCCAATGATTACACATGCACCGTGGAATGGCTGCAACCTGGCTGATTTCGTCATGCCATTCTTCTTGTTCATCGTTGGGATGGCAATTCCTCTAGCTTTGAAGGTTGATTTCTATAACATATAGTAATGAGTATGAGGTGTTGCAGTTGGTATAAAAAGGGTTTGAACATTATATAAAGATGATTGACATGTGTCATTTAATTTTTCTTCTCATTAGAGGATACCAGACCGTGTTATGGCTGTCAGAAAAGTAATAATTCGGACCCTCAAACTTCTATTTTGGGGCATCCTGCTGCAAGGTTAGCGTGCTGATATCCTTGTAGTAAACTTTGCATAAGCATATAACTTCTAGAAATGCAAGCACACTGTGATTCTTCATATATGCATCAAATTAGCTGCTTAAGGTATCTTTTTGTTTTAGCATTCACAATAATTCATTGCAACATGTACACAATCAATTAATCTGTACTTGATTCAGTGATATGAAAATTTAGAGTAAGAAAGCTAGAGCAAGAAAAGAAGATGGGACCTTTGTTGTGTCAAAACTGAGGTTAGAACTTTTAATATCCTGAAGGAGGGTACTCTCATGCTCCCGACAAGCTGACATATGGAGTTGACATGAAAAAGATAAGATGGTGTGGAATTCTCCAGGTGATGTAATTCCCATTTCCAAATAAAACTGAACATCATAAAATTGGAGACGCGATTCATGAATCAAATTTGGTCATTTTCAGAGAATTGCTCTAGCATATCTGGTTGTAGCCCTGTTGGAGATTGCTACTAAATCCTCCCGAGCCAATATTCAAACAGTTGGTCGATTCTCTGTATTTAAGTTATATTATTGGCAGTGGTGAGCATTTTCGTCATTGATTACTTGTGAAGATGGTCTAACAATTTTTCCCCTTTGTTACAATAATACTTGGCAGTTGGCAAGTGTAATTTGTCCTTTTCTCATGCTCTTTCTTTTCGATATTGACACACAGGGCGGTTGGGGCATGTGTTCTTATTACTTATTTATCTGTGCTCTACGGAGTTTATGTCCCAGATTGGCAATTCACTGTTCAGAATCCAGAGAGCTCCGATTTTGGGAAGCATTTCAATGTTAGTCACTCATTTCTTGCTATGATTACATGTATTACGATTTTACGAATTAATTCTTTTGGAGTTCAGTACTAGTAAACATGAGTTATCTTTTCATTTGATTGTTTCCTTGAAATATCAGATTATAAAGGGGAATATTTGTGCAACTTTTTTGCATTGGATTAATCTTTATATTGGGTTAGTCCATGCTTTTGGACATGGAGAAAATTTATTTTGTGCTTTTCTATAACATAAATTTCCTATAGTCCATAATACTATTATGACTTAGAAGGGCCCAGTGAGAATCAAATGAATACATATTTACTTTGTTCCCCTGTTAAATTTGCTGAATTATTCCTTCAGTATGCTGATCTGCTTTCCGCTATTGAGAGTTAAGTCAGCAGCTATTCTGTCATAGGTGACCTGCGGTGTTAGAGGACAAATAAATCCTCAATGTAATGCAGTTGGATATGTTGATAGAAAAGTGCTAGGGATCAATCACGTGTATCATCATCCAGCTTGGAGGAGATCTAAGGTGAGTGATAAATCTCTACATGCTTTACAGATAATAAATAAAAGAACCAAAGAATAGCAAAAAGAAAAGAACCCATCTGAATCAGTTCTTGATTGATTTGAAATATAAGTTGGTTGCAGTCTTGAAGAATGAAGAAACTCTTGCATATATGACGTCTATCTTAGTCCTTCAAACTCTGAATTGTTTTCCCTTGTCTCTTTGTCCTGCCTTTTCACAGCATTCAGATACCTTTATGCAACTATGATCATATATGTATCAGTCCATATCTGTCACAACTATATCAATATGATTGCAGTCACTAATATATGAATGGACCTAATTTTATCGTACTGCTGGAAGTACTGCAGGCTTGCACAGCCAACTCTCCTTATGAGGGGCCACTGCTAGAAAATGCTCCATCCTGGTGCCATGCTCCATTTGAACCAGAAGGAATTCTGAGGTTTGTACTACATTTAAGTAATGTAATAGGTTTCATATCATTGTTTGATTAGTATTACCCCAATGGCTCTGATAAGGCTCGGGCGTTGGAGGGGTAAGGTTCGGCATACTGTCTTGGGCACCCTGAGAACTCCAGCGTCCCAATCACCCATGATGTTCCCGTACTCGAGACCCACATCGGCGTCATTGCTTCCCGAGGGCAACATCTTTGCATGGGTATGCCTTTCTGTCATGCATCTCCTACAGTGGGCCCGAGGCCGCCTTTGTTCTCAGGCGGAGCGTAGGGGTTTGTAGGTGAGCTGACTACTGACAGACGTCGACAATGGCTGTGGGCATGCCAAAACTTCCTTAACCCTACATGTGTCTTGAAGCCTTGCTAAAAGCACCTTCCCATGAAGTGCTTATGACGTTTCCTGGGTCTGATCGAAGTAGACATGGACTATGCATAACTTTCATACTAGAGTTTTCTTAGCAAGGCTTGTGATATTGAGGATCTAACACCACACATAGGTCAATAATAATTAAATTTTGAGAGGAACACTCAAAAATACGTTTTTGGATGATTTAATTGTTCTTAATTAATTGTCATAAATAATGCTTAGAAAAATTGGTAAAATCCAAGAAAAGTAGGAAAAGGGGTGTGAAAATTATGAAAAATAGGAAAAGGGGTGTGAAAATTACGAAAAATTGGGGAAGGGGGGAAAATAGTGGGGATGGCTTAAGGAGGGTTTGGGGAAATAGTAGGCCTAGGTGGTGGGGAGCCCGTCCCGGTGGGCAACAAGCGGGCGGTTGGGTGCTTGTGGGGAAATTATGAGGCTATTAGGGACCCGATTGCCAACCCCTTGGGCCTCTTACCTCCCTTTGGGGGTTCCCATGCGATATCGTAGAAACATAAATCTTTTAACCAGGGACCTCCCATACGGCCGCTTTTCCCACTTATAGCTCCCAGTTTCGAGCCTTCATGGGCGCCGATTGAGTTTCGCTTCACGGCGCTACATGGTGCTAATGGGGACCCTAGAGGCCCTCCAGTGGCTCGAGGGGCCGTTTGGAGCGGCCTAACTCTATTTTTAGTCACAAATTTTGTGCTCAGGCCTGTAGATTGGTGACCAGTATAAGGCCACAAAGGGCTCTTGAGGACCCGAGTTTTGGCCTTAGGCTCCTTCCACGTGCACATGGGCTTCCCTTAGCGATGTCGTGGAAAAATAACACACTTCAATTTTTAAGGTTCCAGGACCGTGTTTTGCCCACTTATAATCCACTGTTTCGGACCCTTTTGGGCACCAATTGAGTTTGGCCCCATGAGGGTGGGTGGTGACTAAAGGGCACCAAAAAGGCCCTCGGGTTGCTCGGGGGACCGTCTCGAGCCTTTCCACCCACGATTTTATTTTTTGGGACCTCGGGCTTCGAAAGCTTTTTTAGACCTGGTTTCCGGCCCTAGGCTCCTCCCATGTCTCTATGGAGTTCTTCGTGCGATATTGTGGAAAAATAACATATTCGACTTTTAAGGTTCTGGGACCGCATATTTGCCCACTATAGCCCACGATTCCGCATCCTTCCGGGTGCCAATTGAGTCTAGCCCCTCAGGTGGTGGGTGGTGACTAAGGGGGATCCAAGAGGGCCTTGGGTGGCTAAGGGGACCGTTGCGAGCCTTTGCACCCACGATTTTAGTGTTCGGGGCCTCGTGGATGGGTGACCAATATAAGGGCTCCAAAGGCTTTTACGGACCTGGTATCCGGCCATAGGCTCCTCCCACGTCTCTATGGAGTTTTCGTGCGATATCGTGGAAAAATAACACACTTCAATTTTTGAGGTTTTGTCCGATCAAAAAAAAAATATTTGAGGTTATGGGACCCTCTTTTTACCCACCTAGCCCACGATTTCGGATTCTTCCGGGCGCTGATTGAGTCTGGTCCCTCGAGGGTTGAGTGGTGACTAAGGGGGATCCAAGAGGTCCTCGGGTGGCTCGAGGGACCGTAGCGAGCCTTTGCACCCACGATTTTAGTGTTCGGGGCCTCGTGAATGGGTGACCAATATAAGGGCTTCGAAAGCTTTTAGGGACCTGGTTTCCAGCCTGGACTCCATTTTGCCCACTTATAACCTACGGTTTCAGACCCTTCCGAGCACCGGTTAAGTCTAGCACCTCGGGGGGTGGGTGGGAACTAAAGGGAACCCAAGAGGCCCTCGAGTGGCTTGAGGGATTGTTGCGAACCTATGCACCCACGAGTTTAGTGTTCGGGGCCTCGTGGATGGGTGACCAATATAAGGGCTCTGAAGGCTTTTTGGGATCTGGTTTCTGTCCCTGGGCTTCTCTCACATCCCTATGGGGTTCCCCGTGCAATATCGTGGAAAAACAACATACTTCAATTTTTAAGGTATCCGGACCCCGTTATGCCCACTTATAGCCCACGGTTTCGGACCCTTGCTGGCACCTATTGAGTCTGGCCCCTTGGTGGGTGGGCGGTGACTAATGGGGACCAAAGAGGCCCTCGGGTGGCTAGGGGATACGTTCAAAGCCTTTGCACTCACGATTTTAGTGTTCGAGGCCTCGTAGATAGGTGACCAGTATAGTGGCTCCAAGGGCTTTTAGGGGACGAGGTTTTCGGCCCTGGCTTCCTCCCACATCCTATGGAGTTCTTCATGAAATATCGTGGAAAAATAACACACTTTGATTTTTGAGGGTTCGAGGCCCTTGTCAGGTGTCAGGATGGGCAGGTTCGATGCCCTGGCTTCCTGGGCGCTGGCCATGGTGAGGGTCACTCTGACCTCTGTGACACTATAGGATGATTAGGACTTCTCACTGTTCAGTCATGCGGACATGCCAGCGTCCATGCGCCTGGGCATCCGGACATGCCCTCAATTCATGGACTTATTCCTGCAATTAGTGATGGGTCTTTCCTTTAGATTCATGATTAACAATGCATTAACTGTTTGTACTTCACAACAAATAAGAACCATAAGATAGTTTAGTGTACTGTTTTGACTTAGTCCATTATGATCTAAAGCTGAAAAATTATCCACAGTAACTCCTTTGGCTCCATTAAAAATGAACATAAGTTGATGACTGAAAAGTGTAACTATCTGATAGGTCCATACGTTCCTTGGTATCAGTAAGAGAATATATTAGTGTATCGTAAAAGCTTTGGGTCTACTTTCTTTTGTACCTCTTGAAGCCTAAATCAGCATGCCTAGTCTCTACAGTAACAAATCCAGTTTTCTCTTCAATGATTGGCTCATTTTTTTTCTCAAAATGCCCCAGATATAAATAATGTACTACATGCTGCATATATACTCATAAGGGCAGGAGCTGAGTCTAACTTTACATAGAGCCAGATTAGTTACTGACCCCCGTATGGCTGTATCTCCCCAATGAGGAGTAGGATCATGGGGCTCCTGGTGATGAACCATAGTGGTTACTGGAATGTAGCTAGTTTGTTACCAATCGGGCTGGTTTTTGATTGGTAGCTCACATTGCTACATACAACTAGACAGGCCACTTTACATTGCTGCAAAGCAGAAGAATTATGTATCTTAATAACTTCTTATTATGCTCTTTCAGCTTGGATCTTGTTTTTCTCCTAGATGTTGTAACAGATTTAGGATGATGAAATCATGTTCTTTACATGTGTCTACTCATGGCAATGCAGCTCAGTTTCAGCCATTCTTTCAACAATCTTTGGAGTACACTATGGTCATGTTCTTGTTCATGTAAAGGTTGGCCCTTGTGAACCTACAAACAAAGTTCAAGTTTATGATGCATGGTGATCTTCCGCTTTCTAGTGCACAATATAATTGGTTTCCTTATTCTGTTTGTTAATATTTACAGAATCATGCTGACAGACTGAAGCATTGGATTCCCATGGGGCTTGCACTCCTCATCTTAGGAATTCTGCTTCATTTGACAAACGGTGCGACCACATAGCTCAAGTCTTTTTATCAATTTAATGTCTAATCTCTCACTTGTCTCTTTAATGTTTGCCTCGGAAAGCAGCAATCCCTTTGAACAAGCAGCTGTATTCATTCAGCTATGTTTGTGTAACATCTGGTGCAGCGGCTTTGGTATTTTCTGTCTTTTATATGCTGGTATGCCCCTCTAACCTAGTTGCACAGTTGCATCAATGGAAGCCATGACATAATTTTCTTCTGCTGATAATAACCTGTGTAGTATTGCTCCCTTCTGATCTTTCAAGAACTTAATGGCAGGTTGACATTTTAAATGTGAAGTTTTTGTTTCTACCATTTAAGTGGATTGGCATGAATGCTATGCTTGTCTATGTTATGGCTGCTGGAGGTATTTTTGCAGGATTTATTAATGGATGGTTCTACGATGATCCTCGTAACACACTGGTATGGTTCTCGTTTGTTCTCTTTTCTCCATTTCCTTTTTTTTTCTTTTTTTCTTTTGGGCGGAGGAGTGCCAGGTGTGTCCTGATTTGCTCTTATGACACGCTGATCAAACTTAGGCTCTGTTCATCTCTGCTCAGCCGCTGAACTGAATGAGTAATAAGTAATATGTGAGAGAAAAAGTAAGTTACAGAAGTGAATTGAATTGGATTGAATTCAGAGTGGTAACAACAAAATAAAGAGGGCTTTGTTTGTATTTGGTACCTAATGGCTTGATTTTTCCACTTAAGTATAATCAATCAATTATGTTTTCGTTACTTTTAAAAATCTGATATAGACGGACTATTAGTATCTGACATGGTATGAATCTTTCTCATAAAAATGATCATAATATCGGTATAAATTGTAGTGTCCTAGTATTAGCAGTATCGTTACCCTACATTAGTACTTGCGGGCAAACAAAGAGTTGATGCAACGTGGATTACTTTTCAAGTGCTGTGAACTGGAATATTGCAGGTATATTGGATTCAGAAGCATGTTTTCATAGGAGTTTGGCATTCAAGAAAAGTGGGCATCTTGTTGTATGTGATCTTTGCAGAAATCTTGTTTTGGGCTGTTGTTGCTGGTGTTCTGCACCAACGGAAGATATACTGGAAACTGTAACATTTTCTTCTTCCATCTTTGTACAGTCTTGCTTTCTGTAATTACTGTATTACATACAGGTGAAATGTTGATGAAATTAAAAGTTTGATGCATAATGTAATGCTTTACTTATACGACAGAGGTTATCAAATTTGTCTATAAGAATTCTTACGCAGAGTCGACTCACTATATCAGCTTCAAGTTGCATTAAGCAACAACAATATAGTTGCTTCTTGCTTAACAACTAACAAGTGCAGATATAGAAGTATTGAATGACAGACCCAGAACAATAACACCAGAAGTCAATTCTCAAGGTATTGTCCACCAAGAGCATTTTTTTGCTTTTCCATGTTGCTCAAGAAAAAGTATTGTGATGATATATTAGAGAAGTTTTACTTAACCTTGTAAATTTTCAAGATTCAACTGGCTCTGAAATTTTGCAAACATCATCTGGCACTAATTCTAAAATTTTGGGTCAATTTATGAACCTTGCAAGAATCATTACATCTAAATAAATTTATGACTCGAATAAGAATGTTATGGCCTCCCACACTTTCTAGTAATCAATATAATAATTGTTAATTGTGTACCAAAAATCTAGTTAAATGTCGAAATCATAGTATGTTTACAAATACATACTTCAATTGAAGTATCATAATAACAACCAATTATGTTAATTGTTGCCATTAACTACCAAGAGCACGATGATTTGTATTGATATCTTTCACAAGTCATAATGTTCAAGATCTCAACACTATAAAAGTTGTCAATATGTATCATTCGAACTGCTAGCCTATTTTTTTATGACGAAAATTCCTTCATATTATGTACACAGTTATAAAAAAATATGGCAAGAGTATACCTATATTTTTGTTTTTACTTTTTTGAGATAAAATATCATTATAATTGTGTTTTAGCAAGAGAATAAAATGGTCTAAAAAGGAGAAAAAAATAATACTCCATCCGTTCACTAATGAAGGTTACGCATTCCGTTTTGATACGTTCACAAATAAAGGCTACACCCTCTAATTTTGGCAAAAAAGTTCCTTAAACATACTAAATTATCCTTAGCTTTTTCTCTCTTATCAACAAATCACTATCACCTTTTATAAGGGCAATTTGGCAATTTCATTATCTTCTTAAATCTTGTGCCCAATAGTGTAGGTAACCGGGAGTAATAATAGCTTGTCTCTAATGAGACTAGTCTCAATGAGGGAGTAATAATATCTGGACTTAGTCCAACTTGAATTTGTGTATCTAAGCCCAACTCACAAACCCTTATTATTCATGCATCTCATCCAATACTTCAATAAGACACGTCTCAGACAAGAATTTGCTGAGTAATAATACTCATAAAAGCCCGCCTATATAAGGCCCATATAATACCAATGCATTTGGCCCAATCTCTTTCTCTTTCTCTTTCTATTTCTCATCATTTCTTGCGGAACAGGCTATTTCTCCTTTCTTGACGAACACAAAGTACTTCCAGTCTCTCTTTCCCGTTCTCGTTCTCTTTCTCTCTCTATAAAGGGTTGGTTCCACCGGAGCTCTCTCTCACCGTCGTCTCTCTCTCTCTCCATCATCTGACCTCAAAGATGGCGACAGCAATGGCGGAAGATCCCAACTTTCAAGAAGACCAGCTCGCTTCATTGACCACTGAGGACATCGTTAGGGCTTCCAGGATTCTCGACAACGAGATTCGGATCCTCAAGGTTTTCTCTTCTTCTCACATTCTTCTTAGCTTTCAATTTCACAATTTTAGGGTTTTTAGTTGTTGATAGCTGATTTTTACCTAATTTTGTGGAAATGATTTATGTTGCATCTGTGATTTAATAGGAGGAGGTTCAAAGGACAACCCTAGAGTTGGATTCATTCAAAGAGAAGATAAAGGAGAATCAAGAGAAGATCAAGCTTAATAAGCAACTCCCTTACCTCGTCGGCAATATCGTTGAGGTACATGATTTTTTGTTGCAGTCCTGTTACTGAAGCAACCTGTTTGATGTGATGTGGATTTTGAACCTTGCTGAAGTACAATTAGGTTCTAGATTTTAGGCTTTTAGCTATGCTACGGTAGGAACAATAAAGTCGGACTGATTTGAGTGTGCGATTTTCAAGCAGGTGGTTTTGTCGGATTGATTTTAGTTGATAACGTAGTTGAATTCTCTAAGTACTCGAGAAGTTTATGGAATTTAATGCATCTTCTTGGTTTCAATTTTCTGCTAGAAACACCTTGGTGTGAGTAATTTGACAATTTGATTTTTGGTAGAGTACAGTTAGGGTTTTGGCTGCCCTCTTCATTGTGGTTAGATTCTGGATAATTGGAAATGACAAGTGAAAGTTAACCCGTTTGATGTGCTCTTAAGATTCTATATTTAGCCCAGGTGTTTACTGTCAGTCTAATTTTTGTATCTGGGAATGTAACTAAAAAATATGTTAGCCCATGTTGATTGATCTGATAGAAGAAAAGATTGGGCATAATTGCTTCTGATTTAGCATGGTGTTTATAAGGAGGCCGTTGAAAAAAATTCTCATAGGATTTTAGTTAAGAATTAAGACTACATAGAATGTTAGGTTTCTTTGAAGTATCCCATACCAGTGTAAGGGTAGATGTCAAACTTTGATTTATTAAAAATACTATTTGCATGGTTACTGACCTAGTTTTAAGTGTCCAAGTTTCTGGACCAATGTCAAACATTTAATTTGTAACACGAGAATTATTTTCAAAGTGGATTGAGGTGTACATGTAACATTGGTTATGTTAAATGCATATAATGATATTTTATTGGTTATATCTATGTGAGTTATTACCTTTTATTATTGTGATACTGGATATAAGTTGAGCTACTGAAGTGATTATAACAAAATTGGCTCATGTGTCTCTAACTTGTCTCTTGTTCTGAAGATATTGGAAATGAATCCAGAAGATGAAGCTGAAGAAGACGGTGCTAATGTTGATCTTGACTCGCAGAGAAAAGGGAAGTGTGTTGTGCTCAAAACATCAACTAGACAGGTCCGTTACATTACTCTTGTTATTCCAGATTTTCAACACCAAATTTATTAGCAATCACTCCCTCTGTCCGAAAGTAGAGTTCTAATTTTGATCTTTATATTGGTGCCAAAATAATAGTCCTACTACACAGTCAATACTCAATACTCTCAACTTTTTATTTTTCGAGGACTCCAAAGTTAGTTTTAAAATTTCTAGTAGGTTAATATGTCTTGAATGCTTAGTCTACGTTGGACCTTTCCTTTTGGACATAAGGAGTAGAAAATCTTTTGTTCTTGCATAGTTCTTTTTCCATGGCACATTTACGGCTCTCTC
>BSSO01000394.1:0-34972 GCA_030267885.1 Mesembryanthemum crystallinum
AAATAAATAAATAAAAGAAAAAAATTCAAGGGTAATACCTAGGAAATCGAGGAAGAAAAACAGAATTACTGGGAAATGGATTGAGGTGGCGGAAAGATTGAGGAATTTAACTCAGCCAAACTCTACCCTTGAATGGTTGAACCCTCTCAGAATATGATCAATAACTTGACCATGTTAGCTAAAGATTACTAATGACATACTTGCAAGTAGACACATTAACATATTCGTCGATACTACACAATGCAGCAGCAGTCCCAAAATATTTTCCACTTTCTTGTTTCAAAATAATTTTCCAAATCCCTGAAATAGTAGACTATTTTATCATTCTTGAAAGGTCCTGCTATCAGGGCTTTTTCTTTTCCTCGAAAATCCACCAGTGTCAAAAACTCTTTTAACTTATTCTATTCAAGGATTACATCCATCATCAGTATAAGAAAATCTCAACACTAGCATAATAAATTTCAAAAAGCCTTTAACACACGTAGATAGAATAAAGGTACTTGCATACCTGCTACAGGTGCAAGCTAGTATATCTCATCATCAGGTATTTCTGGTGTCAAGAACTTTCTCGGATCTTTACTGATCTCCTCATAGTTTAATGTTGACTTCACCCTATCTGGAACAGGTTCAAGTGCAATAATGCTGTCCCTATCAATAACCCCATCAAGAAGGCCATATTCAACTGCTTCAATAGGAGACATGTAACGGTCCCTATCAATATCTTTTTCCACTTGTTCAATTGGCCTGCCAGAGAACTCAGAGATAATTCTTGTAATATTGTTCTTGTTATGCATGATTTCTCGGGCTTGTATTTCAACATCAATTGCTTGCCCACTGGCACCTCCAAGAGGTTGATGAAGCATTATCCTCGCATTAGGCATCGCGAAACGTTTTCCTTTGGCTCCAGCACCAAGAATTATTGAAGCTGTAGATGCAGCAATACCAAGAGCAACAGTGGATACATCAGCCCGAACAAGCTTCACAACATCATATATAGCCATCGTAGCGCTGAAACACAAGATCACAAGGCAAATGTCACACACAAGGCTTTCATTTTTTATTTTTTATATCTTAAGATGGGGGTGGTAGGGTCATGGTGGAAAGAAGTGAGCTTGGGTGGGCATGAAATGAGCTGGACCTATTATACATGAAAATTGCGTAGCCCAAAAAGAAGAAGAAAAAAAAACTTTGACAAGAAAATTCTCAGAGTTCACCATCAGTCCATCACCATTGATCATATGGACCAATGCCTATGCGCGCGCACACACTCACACATGTATCCATGTATGTATATTTGAATTGATACAAATAATAATATTTCTCCTTTAGAAGAAGGAAATTCACAGACAAACTAGGGATAATCTAACCCTATTCTACAAGAGGATAGGCTACTAAACAAGATCATCATTCTTCCCATATGCACCTTCATCCCAGTAGCTTGCACCACGATTGTTTCTTGACTGTAAAAAAATGTAATTCACACCAATACATCTGTAATTGCCATGAAGCAAGAAAAAGCTTCTGCCATGAAGCAACTTCTCAAACAGCTACCTCATCAAAAGCATATTTCTCAAGCATTAGAATATCCTTCCCCATTCTAGACAGTATGATGTCATCATGCTCCCAACATGTCAAATACTAGGGAAAAATCCACAAAGGGGGTGCTTGAAATTGGGGGATTAAAGAGGAATGAAATTAAGGGAAAATCATTACTAAGGGAATAATTAGCATGGAAAGTAGGTGGGTAATTGTTTGCGCCAATGAGATTAACTGGTTACCATCCCCAATTTATTACCCCAAATTCAAACAAACCAAACAGTTCAAATTCTTCCTCCCTGATTCGTTTCCTCCTACTACCCTCATTCCAAGCATACAAATTTTACTCTCTCAATTTATTACCCTCATTCCACGGTGTCCACGCATATCCCAAGTCCCAACTATGAACGTATCCCTCAGCTCCAGAGTTCCCCAGTAGTAACTGGGGAAAGGATGAAGCAAAATTCAATGGATAATATGGGTCCAGACAGAGCAGCACTATCAATTCATGCAAGGCCCAATCCAACATTATTATTTGATTAACAAAAAGGGCATACTACTTTCCTTGAAACAGTAGTCACTACAACCTTGTTGGATTAGCCCGAACTTAGAAACAAACGGAAAAAGAAGAAAAAATAAATAAAGAAAGAAAGAAGCAAGGCTTAAGAGACACCAATCAATAACACGGACCCAAAAGAAGCTGTTTCTGACAAATATAACATAAAATAGTGTCGCTGCCTTAGGTGAAGTTTGGCCTAGTTTTTAAATTAATGAGTTTCTCCCTCGCAAATCTTTCATCCCTTTCTCCTCCTTCATTCACATTTGATGTCCTTATGAGTTTCTAAGAAACCAAAATGGGGCTAGAAATAAAAACTCTAATATAATGCTTCTATTTCAAGCCCATTCTAGCTTCTTAGAAACACTTAGAGGAGGGGGAAATGAATAAGGAGGGGGGAGGAGAGTAGAGATTTGTGAAGGAGAAACTAAAGATGGTGAAAACTAGGCCAAACAACACCTTACAGTGCAATTGTGCCAGTGTTGACACATCAAAATAAACCATAGAACGAGGAGTACATCTGGCATACTACACAGGTCTCTGAACTGAAGTTGCTAAAATTAAATCCAAGACCAAACCACTGACGATCATAGGAAGTTGGGGTCAAACAGGGGGCCGCAGAAAGAGAGAAAGCGCGAGAAGTACCCCAAAAGAATCAGACTTTATCTAACATGCATGTAAGATCTTAGCCAAGACAAGAAAATGGCAAAATTTAGTATATGCTCATCCCCGCCCCCCAGGTCACTGAAAAATACTCAATGTTATGGTCAGGCACAAACACACTGTCATGCGTATGGTTGCTCACGTACAACTATTACAACACTCGGAAAGACGTAGATGAAGAAATGGAGAACCCTGTAGACTATCAAATTGAATAGAGATACTAAAGATATCACTCAGATTCTAGATATGAATAAGCTCTATGAAACACCCAGGCACTATCAGTCTGATGGAAACTTTCAAGGGTCATATTTTCAGTTTTATAGAATTTTGTTACCACAAACTGAATATTACCTAGTAAATACACTTCCTGAAGATGAGCCATCTATGTATTTACAATGCAGCACCACTCAAAGCTTGCTAATAGAGAGAATACAAATAACTACCTGTCACCTATTTTCAATGAAAAGCTTATCATAATCCATTTATAAAATTGCTGTGCAAATCCATTTATTTAGCACCCATACCCACATCTCGATTCTCGAGTAGCAATAAAAACATAAAAATATATTATCACCGCATGGAGGTAAATTTCATAAATTTGTTTACAATGTTTCATGACTACTTGCACTTAGTTATTCCTTTGTACCAAAGGAGGCGCAAAAGTAGTTGTCAATTTCTATCACATATAGTTTACCCAATTCCCCTTTTGGCCCTTAGCATCATAATCAAGTTCCCATATCTCCACCAGAACATAACTAAATTCCCTCACCCAGCCCCACCTTTAAACACTAACTTACACAGATAAAAACGTTACTGAACTTTACTATATAAATAAAAAAAAAAAAAAAAAAAAAAAAAAAAAAACGACCACAGCGAAGTCAATTCTTTGTCACCAACCGATTGCACAAGCAGATACTGATTTCATCCACTCGTTATGTTGGAATGTAAATGTGATTTAGTCGACAACTAGCATCTGGTCAACAAACACTGCCACATAATCATCGCCTTCCACCCCATGCCAAAGGTTTAACCATCATATCAGTTTCCAGAACATAAGCTTCTGCACATTATTCAACCAAAAATGCTTCTCTGTTCTCTCACAATCCAAACAACAGAAGCCACCCACTTTTGTGCTAAGACATGATATGAAGAGACTTTCATATCCAAAAACAATCATCTCTATCTATTACGCAAGAAATAACCAAACTTCTCCAGCAAAATTGTAATAATTTTTCAAGGCAATACTTGCCAACCAAAACCTTGCAGTTCAACAGTCCTCCTGACATTCTGGTCTGATGGGTAGCTTCGATTTCAAAGGAAGCATTTAAAAGGATAAAATCTTTGACAGTTTTCCAATGCAGCAACATTGTTATACCCAAACCCTCTAACAGTTCATCAAAAGTTACCAACAGAAGTTCCATACAAAATACAAAGGATCCTGTCATTCAAATATCAGTCTATCTTGAAGGACAACCTTATGAACTTGATGAAGTAATCTCAGTAAGACGGTCAAAAGTATGACTTTTCAGTCTAAAAGTATCACTTATTTTTTGAATTATATCACTAACCAAGTTTCAAGTCCAAATCCAATCCAAATTTTGAAAATTCTATATGAACCGACTAATTAAAATTTTTCTGTTTGGATTTTATCCGAAAAAGTTCCACCTCCAGCAATAATAAACTTTCCCTCCCATCAGATCCTTCAGTAGCAAGAAAGATTTCTCTTCCATTGACACAATCTCACTAGCTTCACTTTAAAACCAAACAAAAGGGGAAAAGCCATGGTCATTTAGAAGCTAACCCTCAACCTAGAACATAATACCCAAGAGAAGCAGAAAACCAGAGACGACTTCCAAATGATAGGGCACCAATGAAGAAGGTGGTTGACAAACTCCCCTCTAATTCCCACAAAAATAGCATTTACCATCAAGATTGATGTTTCCATAGGGAGGTTATCAAAAGTTCTGTCCGACTGGACAAAATGCCTAGTAATGGTGGAGCCCTTGGCATCCGAGACACCTTCCAACCACAGTCTTCGCCTTTCAACCATCACCCAGGCCGCCCCCTATTTGCTACCTCTGTTTTAATCCTCCCCACTTCCTAAAGCAGAAATCTTCTCCCACACAGTCCACATTCTTTATCACCTCAATTCAAATTGCAATAGCCTTCCAATTGGCAATTCTTTCACTTACATCTTTCGAATTCAATTTGGAAATGCAGTTAACAACAATTGCCTATTCTCTTCAATCTCTCCATACAAACAAACCAAACAGATACAAAACAATGAAGCAACTTTTGAAACAAAAAGAATAATGATAACAATTTCCATTAAAAGATTGAAACCTTTACCTAAGGGAACCACCAGAAGAATTGATGAAAAGGCGAATATCCTGAGTATGGTCCTGAGCATCCAACAACATCAACTGACTAATAATAGCATCAGCCACAAAATCATCAATACTACTCCCCAAGAACACAATCCTCTCTCTCAACAGCAGGCCCATGACGTCAGCTTCGGCACCCCTCATAGCCGTCGCCGGCGTTTGCGGCGACGACGCCGTCGAGCCCATAATGGGGCTCAACCCTAATCCATCAAAACCTAAATTGAAGGAGTCGAAATTGGGGGAATTTCTGGTGGTTGTTTGAAGGGAGCTGCGAGGTGCAGCAATGGCGGAAGAGCGAAGGGGGAGATTAGGGTTGAAGAGAGGGGATTTGGGAAGAAAATGGCGGGATTTGAGAGATGAAGAAGATGAAGCAGATGAAGAAGAAGGGTTTTGGGGAAGGAGTTGAGGAGAGAGAGGGGAAGAGATGGAGAGCAAGTCCATTGCTGCTGCTACAGGGTGTGTGTGAGAGTGAGCTATCGGCTATGGCCTTTGGGTAAGGTGTAGTTGTACAGCTCTGCAATAAGGCTTTTGGGTTGAAATTTTGTGACTGATAACCAAGTGTGTTTATTTAAAAAAAAAAAAAATTCTCTTTTCAAATTTTTAACAAAAATAAAAGTATTATTTTTTTGCAACTTTGAGCATTTAAATAGAAGGCGAAATTTTTTGTTCCAACTTATTCCAAAATAAGATAAGAGTCAAAATTATAGTAGTTTTTTTTACACTCTATTATGAATTACATAGTTTAA
The DNA here is from genome assembly GCA_030267885.1 of Mesembryanthemum crystallinum. NCBI lineage: Eukaryota > Viridiplantae > Streptophyta > Magnoliopsida > Caryophyllales > Aizoaceae > Mesembryanthemum > Mesembryanthemum crystallinum. Next base: position 5,886 of record BSSO01000394.1, read on the forward strand.
AGGAAAATGGTTAGGTGTTCCATTAGGGGATACATAACGGTGAACTTTCATGGAATCATGGATGGAAATATGTGTTTTTGTTATTAGAATTATCATAAATGAAAGTTGTATTACATTCACAGTTACTAAGTTACGTATGGAGGGGACACCTACCTAATTTCCTAACTTTATTCGTTTTAAATTCGATTATAAGCATATAGGAGTAATGGATTCAAATTGGTCAAACTATCAAAATAACTACATTAGAATCCTAATTAATTTTAAGTGCAAAGTTTAACCCCTTTTAGCAATAAAATCACACTCAAAAAATTGCTACTAACAAAGAGATGAAGTCTAACTGAATTAAATTCATATTGATACTCTGTAGAAGCACTTGATACAGAGCATGTCAAGTAACAAGTATAGTATGCTAAGCAATTACTATAAATAACTATACACTTTGACTGTGATTCTGTGAATTAAGATTGTTATACGTATATAATTTGGTTTTACCATGCTAATGATAATCCTTAATTACAGGAAAAATTGGATTTTGAAGATAAATTAGGTGTTGCTGACTTCTAGTGAGTATGAACTTCCCTGTTTTAAAGTGCAGAACATCATCCCTGAGAAGAGGGGAAGGTAAAGAAGCCATAAAGTGTCCATCTTTGAGACCAGCATAGAGAGAAAAGCCATACAACTTGAGTCATGTCAACAAGGGAAATTGGTAGTTGCTTGTAGTCACAATATGCTGCCTTTTAAAAATCAAACTCAACCATGTTCTACCAATTCCAAACTATTTTATCCTATATAGTTTGTTCTAGTAGAATCGCTTAAATATTCGAAGAACAAGTCTACAACAGAACTAAATGAACGAGCTACAAGGTTAATGACATATTTTTGTTAAACTACTCTGAACTGCTGTATTCATGGCGAGGCAAGATAACAAGCAACACAATCATCACCGTCCCTTGAAACTCACTGTTCCTCCTCATCATCTTCCTGTGTATCGTCAGATGCAAGTAGATGATTTAAAGCCACTTTGCTTTTCTTTGGTTTCAATGAGCTCTCCCGAGCATCTTCCTCATCACCCTTTCTTTTCAGATTTTCTTCATTAGGCTTTTCTGATTCATCCTCTTTAGCCTTTTCTTCCAATGGTGCACTTGAGTCATCATCTTTATCTTTCTCCACAGATTTGTCTTTGCCAGCCTGATCTTCCGTTTGTTTTGCCTTCTCATGATCCAAAAGTAAGGATCGAATTTCATCATTGCTTGCAAGGTCGAGTGGGGTTTTACCTGCTTTTGTCTTAGTACTCAGATTTAAGCCTTTCTTTAATAAATACTTGGTAAGTTCCAAGTGAGATCCCTGAGCGGCGTAGTGAAGAGCGGTCATGCCCTTGCGATTGGTGGCCTTAACGGAAACTCCTGCAGAAACGAGGGCCTTAACAACTTCTAAATGTCCCTTCTGGGCTGCAAAATGGATCGCAGCCATATCATCGACAGCTGCAGCACCGACATCTGCCTTGTGCTTGCAGAGAGAGGTAACAACGTCTGCATGACCTGCCCATGCTGCTAAATGTAATCTTTTGTCCACAGCCATGTCAAGGTAACAAATATTGAACATTAAAATAATAATCTCAAATCATTTGTAGGGCTACCTCTTTTCTCATTTAGTTGTTAGGGAACCTCTGTCTCATTTGGTTGTCAGGGGACTATCACATGGGGACCCAGAAGGTGGATGAGAATGGGGAAAAATGAAGGGAGATTAAGTTGATTAAGTGGCTGTTTGGCCTAGTAACTAGGATTTTGAGCATCTCCTCCACAAATCTTTCCTCTCCTCTCCCCTCCTACTCCAATTTATAGCCCCATCTCAGAAGCTCTTAGGGGGAGGAGTAAGTGAAGGAAGAGAGGAGGCTAGATTCGTATAGGAGAAACTCAAATCCTAGAAACTTGGCAAAACAGCTTCTTAGACTTTAGTAAAAAAAGCTAGGCTGTCTTCAAGTAGGCTAAACATAGATAGGCATTTGCGAATCTTTGACTTGAGCACATTATATACCAAAAGCAACTAGTAAAATATAAGTGAAACCGACATACGAGTAAATTGGCAATACATCAGCATCCTACCAGAAATGACAAGCTGTAAAACAATAATTAATCATCAAACAATGAGGATTACTGGGCTAAATATGTCTTAATCTATTCAGTTAGAGTCATTGAGATAAATCAACCTGGGAGACACCAAGTGAAGCTGATATTATTGATGCCTGATGGTACGAAATCGAGAAAAAGTAACGAGTGTGTCAATGCCATAGTTTGTTGTGCAACTATAATTGTCCTGGGAGACTGAAGGACGAACCAGTTTGCACTAGATAGCCACAAAAGGCTATAACACTCAACCATAAAACAGACAGTTAGAAGCTAGTTTCTCTCACAATTACATACAAGTCTAACCTGCAACTTTATGATAGCAACGGCACGACTTCGAACACTACCACAAGGCCACTAATCCACAAAGATGGAGCCATATACCAAAAGTATCTTCCTTTTCCGGTTCCTCATGTGACTAAGGCTGCATCTATCCCGCAATGATGTACTCAACCACAACAAACCTTATACTAGAAATTATCATCAGCTACTTGGATGAAATGAGCAGAGACTGCGATTGCAGGAGTGAAGAATAAAATAAAACTACTTTCTTGTTTAAATGGTTTTGTTGACAAAGAGAAGAAGAAATGATACATTAGTAGAAATCCTTTGCTATTTTGATTGTCCTACAAAAAGTTTATCTGGTTCAGTGACTCGTTGGAAGTCCAGAAAAATTTCCAAGCCTAATTGTGGATAGGCCATCACGTCTCCACAGTTTCAGAAAAGATAAACGATATACTTTATTATAAACACAAAGCTACTACGCATTTAGCTACTTCTGTTCCTAGGTCCTTAGCTGCATTTGTTGAGTATCCAAACTAAGGACCAACTGTCCTTTCTGATATCCTATGACTATTCTATTTTCTCCTGCTCTCCTTTCTTCATCTGATCTCCTAACCTAGATGGAAGTGACACCCAACAAATAGATGCTCTGTTTCGGGATTCGACTTATTATGCAAACCACCAGTTGGACTTGCTAATACACACAATTTTCTCCTGTCCCTTTAACGTTATAGGGGGAAATAACCAAGTTCAATAAGAACATATACACTCATTTATAATACTTCACTAATCTAGTAACTATGAATTTAAACCATTTCACGCCAGCAACAAAGAGTAGTAGTACCAATTGTGATCTGTTGCTCTTTGGTAGCTCTTAAGAATATCATACTTATTCATGAGGGCATATGAAAGGCACTTGAGGAAAGGCTTAAAAGACCCAGACAATGAGCCAAGCCCTGTGTTCACTGAAGGAACAAGGAAGTTAAAGTCTCAAAAGACCTGGACAACGAGCCAAATTCTGTATTCACTTAAGGAAGTTGCAATAATTTTGCAACAACCAGCCATAAAATTATAGGAACTGGCAACATCTTTGTAAACGGAAGTTTCCAACTCTACTTGGAAGTGGTTAGACCTTCAAAGAATGACTCTTAATAAATTTTTGATTCTATTTGAAGTGGGAGTGAGGGAGAAAAATCATCTGTTCACACTCATGACTCGTAAAATAATCAAAGCAAAGAAAATATCAACTTCTGCTTAATTCTCAATGATGAATCTCTTGTAGCTGAAAGCACTAAATATTAATTGCATGTATTTGTTTTCTTACTCGTCACTTCAAGACATATAGATTTTCAAAAGAACATTGCTCACTCTCAGCTTCCCATACGTCCTATACACCTAAGTCAAATCAGCAATTCACATTGAAGGGCAGATATGCTAAAGCAACAGCCAAGTAGCTTAACTTGTCCATGATGCACATTTTCAACAACAGGAAGTATGTCTTGTTGGAAATGGAACTACTGCACAGCAGTGGTTCTGTCCATGGCATAGTAACAGTAAATCTTTCAGCCCACATTCAAACTCTTCTTTTTCATCCTTTGCGATTTCGATTCACAGTCATTTCATTTCCAACATGTCTTACATTCCTCCTCTTTTCCACATAAATTCATGCTAACAAGAAGAAATAAAAAACGGAAAACAGCACCCAATGCCATGATTCAGAGAGCCAATGCCACTATAAAATCGCCACCATTTGCCCAAAAATTATTGAAAGAAACCCAATTTCTGTACTTCTAGCACAAGGGTTCTTCAAATTGTCAATAACTCAATAGAGTACTACACTTTTCACAAAAATTCAAAATTATAACCCAAAACCCAGTTCAGAATCTTCAAAAACTACAAAAACAATTCACTAACACAAACCCGCAAATAAAATTACGAAGCTGAATATATAAGTTGCAGCGATAAATGAAAACTCCAAAACAATGATGATACCATAAAAATGTAGAGAGAGAAAGAGGATACGGAGTTCTAGAGTGCTTATCTCTGGAATTGACAGCCAAGGGATTGGAGCTGACTATGAATTCAACAGTGATCAAGTCTCCATTTCTGGCTGCTGTGTGAATGTCTTCTCCCTTGCTCCCCATTCTCTCTCCTCTCTCTCTCTCTCTCCTCTCTCTCTGTTGTTGAATTTCAGACGAACAATTTCGGGTTTTCACGGTTCAGGATATTTCTACAGGCTACGGCCCATTTTTAAGTTGGGCTTTTGGTCTATTACAAAGTACTGCTACTACCTCCATTCTCAATTGAAATTGACGCTTGGTTTCAACGAATCTGCTAACATCGGCCTAATATATGCCCGTCTCAATATTGCAGATTAGTCTAGCACAAAATATCATATCAGTCCACCTAGGCGCACACTGTATGGATACTTGGATAGTCTAAACAATTAGTAATGATTATCCTAAAAAGTTGGTATTGACGACTCTAAAACTAGTATTACTCTTTTCTGACCCAGCGTCGCTCTAATACTGGTTTTTACTTATGCAGTACCACTTTTATATATTAAGCGGCCGGATAACCTAGGCTTTTTAATGCAAACAATAACCTCCTTTTGCACGCCCGAAAACAATTTGAGGAAATACAAATAGGGATTTCCCTTTTTTTTCTTTTTTTCTTTTTTTTTTTTTTTGTGGGGGAAGGGATTGGAAGGGGAGTGGGGTGGCTAAGGAGGCTCAAAGCTAGATAGGGAAAAAGAAAGCACAAAGATAAATATAGATTATTGTTTACCACATTTGATTTTTGTTACCTAATCTCTAGAAATTTTACTGACTAAACTAGCCGATATTTATAAAGTATCACAGAATTTAGAAGCATAAATAAACTCTGATGTATTCATGTAGGAGCTTGCTTTGGAAGCTCAAGTGTTGGTTCAATTTCAATGTCATGCATCCTACAACTCAAAATTTGACTAATTATGTTGCGATATTTTCTACAATGGACATCGATTGTCAACAGGGATGCATTACAGTTAGAAATTAGAACCCTTCATTTTGACTAATTAGCATCTTCTTTTTCTTTAATAAGAAACATATTGACCAATTCTTGCTAAAACCACAAGAGAGTTCCTATTTCCCTCCAAATAATTTTGTATCAACCTCCAAGCTAAAGAACTTCCCTTCCCCACCTCACATGAAGTAAAACACTTAATAATAAAGAAATTTTCCAACATGATAAGCATGTACTAGTATTGATTCCAACCTATTTCAAGTCAGATCGACCCATTTAATTAGACCCCCAACGCCTATTTATTCTCTCCTTTCCAAATTTGTGGATCATGAAATTATCTACTCCTATCTAAAATGATACCCCATACAATCTAGTGGTGTTCATTTGAACCTTTAAACTTTAGCTTAATGTTTATACTAGTGCTACATTGTTTAGTTAATAAAAGAGAAAATTAAAGGCATCTTTAATTAGATTTATGATTTCGTCATAGTGATGTAATTCCAATATATCAATATTAACATGTTGACAATGGTATTGATGGGGAAAAAATCCAAAAAACCAAAAAAAAAAATTAAGAAAACTCCAAGTGTATTCACTATGACTACTTTTGGTCCAGGGGAGGCACGAATGCCAGTACAATAAATTTACATACAACATGGGAGGGGAGAATCGAACCTGGAAACTAATGTACCCAGGGTCTTAGTCTTAACACGCAAGTCATAACTAACAGATCCTCTATGTTTTTGGTCATGTGTTATCAAATTTTCAATTTTAATATATATGAGAAATTCATGGTCAATTTCTCTTTTTAAAATTTGACAAAAAGAAAATTCAACTAAAACATATATAGTGAAATAGATGAAGTGTCAATATCATTCCTAAACAAAAGCAAGATTAAAAATTGTAAGTAAACAAAATGGCATATTGCCGGCGGAATGGAAGATTGGACGATTTCCAAGCTTACGATTATGACTATAATAAAAATGGGGTTTGTTGCTTTCTTGCTAGGAGTAGGAAGAAGCGAATATTTAAAGACATACACAAAGAAAGTCTTTTGGTGCTTAATGTGTAGATGAAAGATTTGTGAATATAATTTAGGAAAATTTTTATTTTGGGTACCTGTCGTTAGGCTTAATTGTAATTTGTGTATCTGTCTTTTCAATATTCTCATTTTGGTTACCTGAAATTTTAAAAACTGTCTCATTTTGGTTTAATTCACTAACGACGTTAAAAATTCCGTTAACATGATAATGTGTCATCAAGCAAAAAAAAAAAGAAAAAAAAAAAGTTCCCAAAAAGTTGTATAAGTTTCCCAACAACTACAAATAAACATTTCATAACTTTTGAGAATTTTTTGGTAATTTTTAGAAAAATTTCAAGAATATTTTACTTGATGACACATTAGCATTTTAACACATTTTTTAACGTCGTTAGTGAAATGACCCAAAATGAGACAACTTTTAAAATTTTAGGTACCCAAAATCAGAATATTGAAAAGACGGATATCCAAATTGCACTTAGACCTACCGTCAGGTACCCAAAATAAAAAATTCCCTATAATTTAATTTCAAATATAAATGTAGCAGTTGAAGCGTGTTTTTCATCTTAATGTTTGTTTAATAACCCACCATTTAAACGATGACATCAATCAAATGTGTTAAACCTGCCTTTCAAGTTGTAATAATGCATGCTTCTCGATCGTTAGCGTTTCACACTCATTTTAATTTGATGGACTGTGATCTGCATTATGCTCATGATGTATGCCAATGACATATGAGTACTACTTTATATGATTGTCAAGAGTATTAAAATTAATCAAGAGTAGAGGGATTTTATAAAATTAAATGAGTGGTTAAGTGACCACATGCATAAATGCATACGCGCAACCTGCCGTGTTAAAGCGCGGTTAGAATACTACAAGGCAGCGTATCTTGATTTATTATTTTTTTTTTTTAGTATCTGGCAAAATGGTAAATTGTATTTGTAATGATATCTTATTATATTTTGTCGATGGTGTGTGGTATTTGGGAAAAAAAAGTACTCCTACAATTTACACTAGTATAGATAATACGTTGTACTTAGGCCAAACTACGTTGTATAGATGATATGTTATGTAAATTATACTTTTTTTGCCCAAATACTACTCATTATTGACGAAATACAACCAAATATCACTACAAACACAACTTATCATTTCACCAGATACAAGTATACAACACACTGCCTTAAGGTGTTCTAACAGCGCTCCTAAATGGTAGCCAGAAAAACCTTATCAATTTGGCCATAACCAAATTATCTTTGGTTTCAACCAAAATCAAGAAATTCACACTTATCAAATTGGTTGGAACTAACTTACCTCTTCAACAAAACTTGATAAATCATTTATCACTACAAGAAAAAGAATAACGTCGCAAAAGATCAATTACGACAGTAAATACCATCACAAAGATCAACTACGACAAGATTTTCCATCGCAAAAGATAAATTACAACGGGGTTTTGCTACAGTCGTAATTGAGTTGTCGTTGATAATCTAAAGTCCAGTATTGTATCTACAATAGTCAAAATAAAAAAATGAACGAACGCACAAATCTACCCATATAAATGAATTAATTTGAAAGTGTCAATTCCCATCATTTAATTATGGTTGTCAAAATTTATATAATCGTTCTCCTTTTTCCCCTTTCTTTAGATGCACCTTAAAGAGCGCATCACCCTACATAATTTGCACCATGAGCCAATTAAAATTCGCTTTCAAGCCAGTGGATAAACCAGTACAATCCACGTATACAAAACAATATCTTTAGATCCCTTCTTTCTACTATCATTGATCAACAACAAACTTGATTATTATGTCACACGAGTGATATCAATGTAATGTTCTTCCATATACTTCGCCCGTACAAATTATAAGATGGTATAGATGCCCATTTCTATAAGGACCCAGCAAAGTTAGATGACCATAAATGTTGTACAAGTACCATTACACCATGCATATTTGCTCTTATGGTCCAAGTTCATAGATTCAATGATTCACTTACAGGTCAAAGCAAAGCACCAATTGCAGAGTACAGTATATAACTTATTATGATGTGCTTGGCTCACCAAAAATGATTAATTGAGTACAACAATCTTGGTCACAGTACAGCTAGCTCAAAGTTGAAAATATGTAAATGTTCAATAATATATACAATATACATAGTAGTTGTATTTATTAATTATTAGTACTAGTATAATTTATAGTCTTGTTAGCCACTGGAGTAAGAAAAGTCATGCATAGCTCAAATTTTTTGCTTTAGGTATTGCTTCTCATGTACTTCTAGATTTGAACTTTTGGGCACTACTATACTGAAAATAAAGCTACCATTTAATTGGTTGACACTTGGGGGAGAGAGAAAACACATACTCACCCCAACTCATGTATGTGTGAGCTGGGCAGATCACATATGATTTGCCATTACCAATAAATATAAGGATATATCAAAGATTGAAAGTCATGCATTAGCTTTAGCTTGTGTTATAAGGTGAAAAAGTGGTGAGTAAATAAAAAAGGGGAAATAATAAAGTTTATTTTATTTATCTCCCCCACATCTTTTTCTTTGTTTAATTCTGATCTTCCTTGATCAATACTTCAGAAATCAACATCAAAAGTGGAGAGAATGATTCATTTACATGTTATCTTTGCATTGCTATTAATCTTAACCTTAAGTTTTTTTTTTTTTTTTTTTTTTTGGCTATGTAATTAATATGGATTCATTTTGCTATATAATAGTTATAGAGAGAGTTTTTGAAAGTCTTTGTTGATGTGTAAAGTTGTAAAATGGTTTATACTTTATATTAAGGGTACCATGGAAACAACTACTCTATTCTATTGTATATTATTAAGAATTAGGTTAAATACATCTTCACCACCCCTCACATCTTGGTACATTTGTAGCTTGGAAGAGCCAACATAAATGAGTTTCTTTTGTAGTGGTTAAGGGTTATGACTTATGAGTAATATACTAAGGTGACTAACTCCATATGATGCATCTTAATTGTATACTTCATATAAATAAAAATTTTGCTCCTACATAATGTAATGTGCTTTACAATTAATAACATAAGATCTGAGGCTTAGTTGGGAATAAATATATCATTCAGCTTTGTTCATAGTTGGGAGACAATGCTCTCCATTTATTTGATACTCATCTATAGATTTAAGCCGTTAACCTAGTGTTACAATTTTTGGTGAAAAACCACCTATAATATGTTGTCTTACATAAACAACTTGATATGTACTTATATGGTGACTTAGTTCACGGTACAGATTAACTCTTAAATGATGGATTTTACGCTTTAAATAGGTGATTCTCGCTTCTACACATTGTTGTCCAAAACTCATTTTACTAACTTGAATGAACTTATTTTAACTTAACAATTGTTTTATGCAACATTAAAGACTCAACCTATTTCTATTGAACAACATTTATTATTTCGATGAATTGAACTTTTATTTTAGGGAAGCTGAACTAAACTAATTTTCACCGAATTTGACTTTTTTTTATATGGAAAACTGCACGAGCGAATAAGTTAAAAAGAACATACACCTTAGTATATAACTCCCAAAGATAATTCACTTTCAGAGAAGACACTCGCACATAGTTCATCTTATGTATCAAATTCATATTCCCTCCATTCTCAAATAAAAGTGACACTTCACTATTCATCTCCCCACTTTGGAGGGAGATAAAGTTACCCAAACACCCTTAAAAAAAAAAAAGATAATTGTGACACTTTATACATGAACAATATGCAAGTTGATATTTTTGTCAAATTGGGGTATTTTATTGTCCAAAAATATGAAGTATAGCCTTAAGTCAAAAACAACTCAAAAAGTCAAGCGTCACTTTCATTGAGAACAGAGGTAGTACAAGACTTCACATCTAATTTAATGTAAAACTCCATATCAATGTAATTTCCTATATCTAAATGCATTTTCATATGGCCGGCCACTTGTGAGATATGGTTAAACATGGCAATCATAAAAATTACATTGCAACAATTTTGATTAGACAAGATCCTCCTAGCTACCTATATATTGATAGATTCTTTGCACCACATATCTTCCCCCATTCTTTAATTGAGTATCATTTCTACCTCCCTCTCCAATTAAAAACAAATCTTTACATATATAGAATCCAAAATTCCTAACCCAATGAAACATATTGTCTCAAAATTTTGATAATCTAAATCTTATTACATCTTTATATTAATTGATCACCTTTGGTTGGTTGGTAACACAAACCTAGAGGGAACAAATAACAAGCAAAAAAAGCATAATTTCAACACCGCGTTCATGCATATAAAACAACTCCTTAAACCAGTCAAAATTGAAATGGCATATATCTATGTATATATAGTGGTTGAAATGTGTTTTTCCAAGTTCTAAACTCTCATTATTTTAATTAATTTTCCAATAATACCCTTGCTTTGCTTTTGCTACCCACATAACAATTAACAAAACCTTGTGTTTCATGCGAATCTGAATTGTTTTTAATATATTCTCCACGGGGGGTCTCTTGCTTGTCATTTCTTACAAGTCACATCTCACAAGCAAACCTCCACCGAAAAAGGAATATCTATATTATTATATTATACTATAGAAATACAAATCAGAAAAGACAAAAAATTGACATATTAATCAAAATAATTAAATAATCCATGATATTATGTCAAAAAATAATTCTTAAAAAATATATTTATACTTCAAATATAGTGAACTATGGTCCATATCAACTTGACATGACATTTATATAAATATATATGTCATCTAATTTTTAAGGGCAATATACGATCTAGTGTTCATTTTAGTAAAAAAAAAGGAAATGAAAAGAAAAATAAAATAAAACAAAGGTACTTGCTACAACATTTATATTCTGTATATTTATCATCTAATCTTTTTTTAAGGGTAATGTATGATCTAGTGCATATTTATGGGAAGAAAAAAAAAGGGAAATGAAAATAAAATAAAGTAAAATAAACAAAAGTGAGTGAATGACCCTATGTTGCTTCCCATCTAAACCAACTTTTGCAAAAAAACAAAAGAAAAAAGTGACGGTAGAGAGAGAAAAAGTGAGAGAATAGGGGTGATGGGGGGGATGTCCGTGTGGTGTTTGGTAGAGGGAAAGAGAGAGAGAAAGAGAGAGGTTTAATTCTCAATCACCAAAAAATAAATGTTCTCCATGCCTTATTTTCATTCTATATCCAACAATATCTTTCAAGTTAAATGCTTATAATAGTTACAAAGATATGAATTGATTTTTTTTTAACAAAAAAAATAGTACTACAAAAAAAAAAAAAAATGCCCCCATTTTGCACTAGTCAACATGTCTTTTTGTATGGTTGTTAGTATGTTCTTATGTGTACTTATATTTCTATATATTCATTACCCTCTACTCACCTTCTTTTCCCTTTCCTCCCCACCCCCAAAATCTAATCCATTTCCCCACAAATCACCCAAACATGCCCTTATAATATTTTCCCTTAGGCATATATATAGCCAAATAGTTGCCAAACACAACCTTAATATTATTTGGTATTGCTCACTAACTAAGCTTGGTGTTTTATTTGGTTTGCTTCATTTGTTGATCATCTCCTTTATTCCAACAACATACATACTTGCATACATACATGGGCTTCTTCTTGGGATGTTTTGGATCAACAACAAGGCGTGGGCCGGGCTCTCGGGCCAAGAACAACGACCGGGTGTGCCCGGAGAGGGGCTCGGTGGATGGCCGGGAGGAGAAGTCTTCGCCGGTAGCGGGCCCCGCCGTGGTGAAGAGGTATAGTTGGGATGAAATAGAGAAGTTTACCATGAACTTTAAGGAGGTGATTGGTGTAGGAGGATATAGCACTGTGTATCTTGCTAAGTTCCCTGACTCAACTTTGGGGGCTGTCAAGGTTTACAATGGAAGTGAGAGGCTTAATCAAGTTTTCAAGAGTGAGTTAGAGATCTCTCAAAAACTCCATCATGCTAACATTGTCAACATCCTAGGCTACTGTGATGAGAGAGGTATGCCCAACATTCTCATTATTGCTTAATCAGCCTTAAATCCTCAACTTAGAACTAATCAAATTGGTTTTGGGATAAAAATTGTTTCAACTATGATTCGTCTTGAGTATATTTGGGTCAAAATCGTCTTTTAACAAATTCCATATGAAAATCATATCGGAATTGGAGTTTCGATGAGAAATGGCACAACTCTAGAAGTTTTTACTCGCTAAACTAGTTGATATCAGATTTCAACCAATCGAATATGAAACTTGATCCTACACATGAATTTTTTTTAATCCTAACATATTTTTTGTTCTTTTCTTTAACAGATGAAGGAGTGCTAGTTTTTGAGTACATCCCAAAAGGCAACCTACAAGAAGAACTTCACAATCACAAGCACAACCAAACCCCATCATCAGAAAACAACAACAAAAACTCTAACCCAACAACACTCACATGGAAACAGAGGATGTCAATAGCATACCACTTAGCCCAAGCACTAGACTACCTCCACTCGAGTGGCGACCTCCAAATCGTGCACGGTGACATTAAGTCCTCCAACGTCCTCCTTGACGACAACCTAGAGTGTCGGCTATGCGATTTTGGGTTTGCCAAAATGGGGTTCTCATCCATGATCAAACCCCCATCCTCATCGCGAATAGCCATGATGGGTTCACCAGGGTACATTGATCCACACTACCTCATGACCGGGATTGCTTCCAAGAAGAGCGATGTTTACAGTTTCGGAGTCATAATCCTCGAGCTCATCACGGGTTTAGAGGCATTCATTTGCTCGGGAGAGAGGCAACTGTTGCTCACCTCGCTTGTAAGGAACAAGGAGAGCTTTGATGTTGAGAAGGTTGCAAAGATGGTTGATTCTCGAGTTCGAGTTGATGATGAGGAGGAAGTTAAGGCAATGGCTAACATTGCTGGAAAATGTCTTCATCATTTGCCTAGTTTAAGGCCTTCTGCTTCAGAAATTTGTAGGATGATGAGGGAGCAGATTTCTTGTGTGGGTTTTGAGAAATTATAGAGGATTTACAAATACAGAGAGGTTTAGATTAGGGGAGATTGTTGTCATACAATGTTTATACTGAAAAATTAAAGCACAAAAGATGCAAAATACAATTGTGGGTTGTGATAGGAAAATACTATCAGGTTAGGATTATAGGGAAACATCAGAAATCTGATCAGTTTTACAGCTGCTGATTGAGATTGAATATGCAGTTTATTGCATTTGCTCTGTTTTGATTTCGACTTTGTAAAGAGTTTGTGTAAATGTATCATCTTTGTTGATTGAATCACTTTACGTGTCTTGAAACTGGGTTTGTATTTCCTTGCTTATGTGCCCAATAAGAGTTTCTATTTTTCTGGTATAGTGTTGGTTCTTTCTTTTCTTCTTTCTTTTTGGGTTGTTCTTTTGCTATGCCTTGAGCACATAATTGGTAAATCTTATCACTATTATGCTTATGATAACTTTTTTTAGAATTTTTTGCGGGAAACCCTCTTACAATACTCCCTCCGTCCATCTCAAATGTTGTCAAACTAAATTTGCACGGAAATTAAGAATTTCCAAATTTGCCCCTTGAAGATAAACATTTAAATATAGATAGTGGGTAGAGAGAGATAGATAGAGAATAGAGAAAGGATGGGGGAAAATAAATTAATTTTGAATTGGGAAGTGGGTTTGTTGTTGAATTTTTTATATTATTTGGTTTATAGTAGAGGGGTATTATTGGGAAGTATGTGGGATAAAATTGGTTTGACAACATTTGAAATGGACAAATATTTTGGATGGTTTGACAACATTTGAGATGGACGGAGTAAGCACACTTTATGTACAATACCCCTTTATATAATTTTTTTTTTTTTTTTTGTGGGGAACCCCCTTATAAGTTACTTTGGGCATGACCAACCCCCCTTGTTCAATTTTTCGGCCAATTTATAGGATTTTAGGACCAATTTGCCCTTGCAAATTTAGCACGTATGTGTCTGCGCTATCCTCACTTGGAATAGCAATTCTCATCGAGAAAGGTCACAAGTCACAACTCTTGATATAAAACGTTGATCACCTCGCACCATTAGTTTCTCGTTGTACCACCGCAAATCTCTTAGACACCGTTAATTTCAACTGAATCACGTTGTATGAGAGAAAAAGTTATTAACAAATTGGAAGGGAAAAAAACAAACAATCTTGATTAGCAAATTTTTTCCCAAGGATGACATGTAGAGAGCAGAGACCACAAACTTAAAACGATTTTTCAATGTCCTCATGAAAATGGCTTTGCAACCAAACACACCTTTAGTCGTGGACTTGAAGAAGACCCATTCTAAAACAGACGCCTTAATAAGAATAAGAAGTCATAATCACAAATCTCACAATCGTGTCATTTTCATAATCACATCTTTTAGTTGGTAACCCTGTCATTTTCATTTGCTAACAAGCTATATGAATCATCTTAGAAGACATGATAGCATAAGTCACATACTCTTAATTTATAATATAAGCTGGCAATGTGGCATCGCAGCTTGGTCAACATTACCTTTCATATCAATTTAACTAGAAAGGGAACTGTGACAATTGACAAACCATGAAACCTGTATATATTGATCCCCATAAAAACTCACTCATATCTTCAGTGTCTTGGTGTGAATTTCCAATCATAAGTTTTGTCGGTGGCCGGGCAATAATTGGGCAAAAATGAGGATAATAAGAGACCTAATTTTAAGGGTGAAGGAGGAAAATCGCTTATTAGATAGTTTAGGATTACCATACCATATGCCACTCCAATACATGGCGCATTAGTTACGCGGTCCCCAACACGATTGATCTTCTAAGGTATCTATTTCACACGACAGCATATAAAGTGAATCTTTTTTATAGGTCGAGAATATGAATGATGTGATGGTCCCAAGCCACGTAATAATTTCACCAAAACCACGGGACGAAACTCGAACCTGCAAGAAGAAAGAAAAGGAAAAGTGCAAAAACAAATGGCAGTTGACAAAACTATAGAAAGAGTAAATAGAGAAGCAACCTTCAGCCACATAGCTGGCTAGCTTGAACAATAAGTAGAAAAACACCCAGGGATTTGGGACCCCCTCAAGACCAATTCAACAGCCACAGCCATAATGCAGTAATGTGCTCACAACAAGAGTAACAGAAATATGTCAGACCCATCAGTCCAACCAACTAATAAGCAAAAAGCTGCAACCCAGATCATATTATAATATGACTAGATCATTATGAAGTACAGTAAGAAGATTCAAGATAAAACTGTGAAGTTTTGCTTAGATATGGTGCAGAACTGTAGGTCATGCTATTGATTATGGCTATGGGAAGTTCCAAGACTGGACCAAAACAGGAAATGTGAAACTTCATAGCAGCTAAGTAAATTAACTAGAAGAAGTAACAGAGATAAGATTACCAAAGATATCGACGGATTAAATACAGTTCAATCTTGTAGTATCATACATCTCAGCTTTATTGGAAGTTCTCATAAACTTCTTGTCAGAAAGCCCAGGTCATCACCTTGAGGTAAATTTATGCATAAGACTCGGATCATTAATTGACACATCTCTGAGGTTTAAATTCTTATGAAGAAACCATTTCACACAGAACGCTTAGAAAGGAAATCAAAGACGGACATAATTTTGAGAAGAAAGTGAAACAAAATAACTGTGAAAATAACTCCGCGTATGCATTGTGCTACAACTGTCATTCTTTTTTCCTTGCAAAAATATTTTTCTTAAGAAAAAAAAATCAAATAAGGAATTTCCTAGAAGGAGCATTTGCCTTCACAATTTGACATATATACACTCCACAAATTAGACCAACAGCCACACAACTGACACGAACAAGTATGACAAAATCAAGAGCAAATAATGGCATATAAGGAGGTTCTGGCGGCGCCTGCCCCATGACCAAAGCTGCAAGTTTTGAGAGTCTAGTACAGCAACATTCAGTCAATATGAGCACCTTTCACTCTGACAATCTTGTCATTTTTGGATCTCTAGATACTATGAATTTCGATATCATAACAGACAGTATCAGTTATGGGCTCAACTTCCTCATCTTCGACAGATAGTCATTCCTTTAAAGTCTCAAAAATATACTATTTGATGGGAAGCAGAGAACAAAGGGGGGAAAACATGAAGCACCGTCGCCAAAAATAAACAATTAAGACAGTGTGGATGCCAACAGGGCCAATACCGTAAAATAAAGAAGGGATCGGTTACAACATAGCTTCAGGCATTAATGAACAGTGACTGGAGTTAGGACATAATATTATGAATTTCACAGACACTCAGATATGGTGTAGATCATGCAATTGATTACTCAACATGGCTCTGGGAAGTCCCAAAACTAACAAGTAACAACAAATGAACCATAACAAGAAAAGTGACACTTCATTCAATTTATAGCAGCCAAGTATATTAACCAACTCGTAATTGTGACTGAAAATCTATCAGACATATCAAAGGTTTAGATATAGCTCATCTTGTATCAAATTTATCAGGAAGTTCTCAAAAACTTCCTGTCTGAAAGTCCAGATACAGGTTAAAGCACAAGGTACATTTATGGCTGCATACAATTCAGATAATTAACTGACAAAATCATATGGTATTTAATTTCTTGTTTTAAGAGGAAACCATCTCACACAGAGCTCCCAGAAAGGAAATCAAAGACGGGCATAAAACTGCAAAGAAAGCAAACAACTACACATACGCATTATGATAGATTCTTTACTTTTTCCTCCCCAAAATACATTTGATACGAAGAAAAAATCAATACGTATTTACCTAGAAGGCGCAAATATTTACACATCATGACCCATACATACACCACATCCCAGGTCAACAACCACACAACCAACACTAACGAATATGACAAAAAAAAATTAAAAAAAAAATCCACAGAGCAAATTATGGCATAAAAAGAGGTTCTGGCACTGCCTACCACGACGAAAGCTGCAAGGTTTTATAGTGTAGTATGAGCAATATCATCAGTTTTCACTCTTACAATCTTGTCATTTTTGAATTTCTAAATAATACTCCTATGAATTTCAATATCACAGCAGATAGTGTCAGTTATGAGTTCAACTTGGGAGTTCGTACGAAACATGACCAAAATTTGATATATTCAGTCCCCAAAAGTAATCACAGTTTTGTCAATTTCAACCAGAAATAATCCATCTTTTCTTGTTTCATTTAATATCAACAATCAAGCTAAAATGCTAATTAACTTAATCACAGACAAACACTCCGTCAAACCCTGAGTTTCAAGGTCGTGATACTAGACAAAGCCAACATTTTTCTTCTCCCAATTTCAATTGCCATTTCCATTGATCATCACTATTAAAACCGAGATGATTTACAGCTACCAGCCCCGATCAGAAGCTTAATAGCAGAGGATAATAACACAACTAGGCACAACAGCTACAACATACATGTCATCTATAAAAACACTCCAAGCTAGACAGGCGTACGAGAATATTCTGAATATTCTTAGGATGCACCTCTGATCTAAAATCTGAGTGCAGTGTTCTGGTCTTGACTTGCTACCGAACCAAGGATTGAGAATTTTCCCCTTGAAGATCAGGTAGTGTAGTACTCACTGAAAACTTCAGCCATCTTCTTCTCTCAAAATACTTAAGAGTAGGCTGCATTACCAGCCCAATTGCCACAGCTATGAGGCTCACGACCATGACTTTGACAGACGCAAGGGCCAGGACCACACAGATCAATAAGGTTGGAGGAAGGCACATAAGAATAGCTCCAACTGTCCCAATGGGTATCTTATAAGGGCGAGATGCAGCTGGCTGCTTTATCCTCAACATCACAAATGCTATGAATTCCAGAATCATTCCAAAGCAGTACAAGAAATTTTCCGCAGCCACTATCTCTTCAAAGCTTAACCAAGAAAGCAAAAGTACACCAGAAGCCGAAAACAATATGCCAAGCAAAGGGGTCCCATGACGAGACCTCTTGGCGAAAACTTCAGGGAGCATCCCTCTTTCTGCCATCCCCAAAAGCTGGAAGGAGTCACTGCTCATTTCAGCAACAAACATCCCCATGTTGGACATTGCAGCAGCCCCCTGGATCCACCAACATAGCCATGTTCCACCAATAATTTTGGCAATGTCAGCGAAATAACCATCAGTCCACAGTTGTCGGTCAAGAGGAATAGCTCCAGTGCCCGCCAAAAGGGGAAAGAAATAGGCACAAACAACAAAGATTAGGGCAAAAAACAAAGCTTTGGGAAGAGTCTTCTTTGGGTTCTCTACCTCCCCAGCAAGTGTACTGATAGAATCCCAGTAGTTCAGATTCCAGAAGAGTGTGTTCAGATACAAACCCCAATTGACCTTATGAAGGTCAACCACTAGCCATCTTGAAGGCTCCATTCTCGGGAGCGCTATTAACCCCATGACAATAAAAGGAAGGATGGAAACCACACCCAAAAGAATAGCAACCCACCCGACAATGGTCAAACCCCTGTAGTTCATGAAAGTTAGGGCACACGTCAAAACGAGCACCGCCACAGTTCTCGGATAACCATGACCTACAAGCGGAACTACTGATTTGAAGTAATCAAGAAACAGAACAGGATACAATGCATTATCAATAACCCCACTGAGCCACTTCATCCAACCTTGCTGGAAACCCCAGTATTCCCCTAATGCAGCCGAAACCCAAACCACATAACCCCCATTCTCAGGGAACATTGTCCCCATTTCTGCAGTGATCAATGCCTCAGGCACACTCCATATGAAAGGGAATACTAAGAAACCCACAAGGGCCAAGAGCGGTCCTGCCGCCCCGACACTATCCTCAACCCCAAACGGACCACCAGAGACCTCATAGAATATGAGGAAAACAAGTGGCAGTACTGAAACTTTCCTGAATTTATCAGCTCTAGGTGATGTTAGGGCTTCATCAATATGAACATATTCTGCTCCATCACCCTCCCCCATCTCAATTGAAGCTTGCCTATTACTACCTGTACGCCTAAGTTTCTGCACATTTCAACAACAAATTTCGACATATTCAACAATGGGTTCCATCTCATATTTCCAGAAATTACAAAGAACAAAACTTTCGCGCCTCAATTGAACCAATTCAGAAAAGTAAAGAATGCCCAAAACATGATATCCAAAGAGCAGAAACCAAACATAAAAACCATAATATCCCCAAACGAGAAACATGAAAATAAGCAATACCCAGATGAAGAAATTCATAAATTAAGCAAATAAATGACAAAATATAACAAATTTCGTTCAACAAAACCATACCCAGCTGAGAAATACACTTTTATTGCAAGGAAAACGGGTCTGATTCACATACAAATCATCTCGGAATCAAAGGAGCAGCTAGGAGAGTTTTGGATTCTGACGCGAAAGCTATGTTTTTGACAACTAAAAGATTAAATTGAGTGACGTTGGTAAGCGGTGAAAGAGATAGGAGAGAGAAGGAAGTCAAATATCAAACCATGATGAAGAATTGATCCCATCTGGGCAACTGATAATTAGGTTGCAATTCGTCCCCATTTGCTGCTACCTGCTAGGTTGAAACGTGAAACACAACTTTGGGCCAAAGAATTAATGGCAAATTTTTAATGTGTCACCCACTTTTTGAGAGCGATTGCATTATTAAACAAAGGAAACTTTATCAGGTGGAGATAAAGCCAGAGAGACAGAGAGAGGAAGTAGACGACGAAATGGGCAAATGGCTCGTAAGTATCGACGCAAAAATCCAATTACAATGCCAGTGAGTGAGCAAAGGAAAAAGGCCACCACTTGGCTCAGTGAGTCGACCCTTTCTTTGCTAGCGAGTAGCGACACTTCATTTTCGTCGATCTTCTTCTCTCTCCTCCGTTGATGAGGAGATGAGATGTGTAATTGTTGATCTTTTGCCCTTTATTTCGCTCTTGTGTTCCCATTCTCTGTATTTTTCTCCCGCAAAGGCAGGGAAAAGAAATGGCCTTTCTCAGGTGACTCGTGACTCTTATCTTGTGATGGAAGGAAATGAGTTCATCGGCTGGCCTGTAGCCCCTATACAATTCGGATCTCCATTTCTCAAAATGATTCTTTTTTTGGAAGGAATAATCTATAATCACCTATAATTTGGCTAGTTGGGTGTTTTTTTTAGATAGTAAAGGAAAACCACTCCTGGGCAACCCATCTTGGGATAAAGGCTCAAGAGCTAATGGCCAGGCATTTGAGTGGGGGGGGAGGGGGTAAGCGGAAAGAGAAACCTCAAGTGCCCCTAGTAGCAGATTTCTTCTGTGTAATGTGCGGTTCTATCTGAATTGAATAAACTGTCCTAATAATTTTGTGGGGGTCCGACCTTGAACAAGTGGACATAAAGCAGACCTAAACCACTTGGCTACCACTCATATGGATATCAACTCATCTCCTAAATGATTTAGTGTGTGTTTATCTCAACTCAAACAAGTTGTTGAATAGTATTGGATAAGCCCCGAATGAATACGTGAGAGAAATGTAAGTTGCGAAATTGAACTAAACTGAATATAAATTGGGTAAATTAAAAGAAACACACCCTAACAATTCTAAGTTCGGGTGTTTTTAAAAATAAATTCAAACTACAATTGAACAGCACTTATCTAAAATTATCAACTTGTACACATAAGTGGTCTCATGCTCCTCTACAACATAATCTCTAGCTGATCTATTTCTTCAATGACATTTGTTTGTTAAAGTTTCTCTTACAGTAGTCGAGTTAGCTTAAAAAAACACAAATTCGATATATCTCTAAACCCTAATTGCCTCCTCAACCATAACAAAAAAAAAAAAAATAGAGTCACAACCAATATAGAGCTCAATTAGGATCAAGAGAGACATGCATCCAGACTTGCCAAATTCATCATAACCACTTATATGGAGTATAAATTGACAAATCCAGATTATTGGTGTGCAAATTACAACTTATGATTATGATTATTTTTGTATAATAATCACCAAAACTCGAATAGTACTCCCTCCGTTCTTTAAAAATCTTTACGCTCTGACTTTATAAAGTCAAAGTTTTTAAACTTTGACCATTGATTTGTTAAAAAGTATAATAATTTATAAAGTAAAAATAATATTTTTAGATTCATCTTAAAAAATATTTTTAAAATATCAAATTTTTACAATTTTTCGAGTTTATATAAGTGCAATTATTGATGATCAAAGTGTTGTCTCGAAGATCATGCAAAATCCCAACGTAAAGAATTTTAAAGAACGGAGGGAGTACTAATAGAAACTAGAAAGAGACAGTCACTTCAGTACTCAGTACTCACTTAGTCACTAGTGGGATTGGGCTGCGCATGTGTGCTAAAAAGTTGACTAAAAGGGCCCAAAGAGAAGAGAAGAAATGTGAGTAGTGTACTGTAAATGATGATCCCCATTAGTGGAGGCAGATCACGCCCATCTGGCCCATTCATGTTCCGCAAAGTTGGAGCCTTAAACTCATTCTCTAACTTCTGTGGGCCTCCAATGGCCCACTTCTTCCACTACTAGTATAGTATGAACCAAAGCCAAATTCTTGGACCATAAATACTTGATGCTTTGAGTTTAATTTTTTAACAAGGATAATTTGGGAGATGTAATTAGTTTCATCATTGGGTTACACAAAATAATTAAAGATATCTAGTACATCAAATCACCTTTTGTCTTCTTTTATTTTTCTAGTTCAAAGGCATTTCGAATAAACTTTTAAGTAGAATTTATACGCAGTTTATTAAATAGAAGTTTTACCTGAAATCCCATTTATATCGATCTGCATATCTCATTCGAATCATGTATATGTAAGATTAATCACCAACGAACCGCCGAGATAATGTTGGGTGAATGCCTATTGTTGAATCTATATCGTAGTACATCGTTGCAAATTCTGCTCTTATACTATGCTAAGTACTCCTTTTAATCTTATTCAAAAGATTAAACTAATAACAGTAATAAGTGAAGTATCTAATCTTTGATTCTACTTTTAAAAGGAAAGAAGAGAAAGATGGATTGAGTTGAATTTCATGTAAGTAAAAAGTTAAATAATCTGATGAAAGCATGAATGGCTAAAGATGTTTCCATTTTCTTATACAATACAAAGAAGGTGCATGAGAGAAAGACTAATAACTACTACTACTAATAATAACTCATTAGGGTGGCTTTATATCCAACAAGCGTGCGTTTGTGGGCTCCTATTTTATTTTTATTGTTTCTTTTCCTTACTTTGTTTCCAAAGATGAAGAAGAAGAAGAAGAAGAAGAATTAGTGGGCCTTAGACAACCACCACTAGTACATGGACCAACACTGAAATATTGGACCATAGATAATACCAATGCTTTGAAATTTATTTTTTTATTTTTTTAAATTTCCCTTCCTCATCATTTTTGAGTAAGGATGACATGAGAGATGTAGAGTTTACACCTTTGGTCCCAAGAAGTTATTACACATCCCAAGTAGTACATTGATTCACCTCTCTTTTTTCTCCAGATTTAAAAGAGAGGCATACATTGGTCACAATGGAAATGGATTTTGACACGAAAATCTTTTAGAGCTTCTCAAACTTTATCAACCAAGTAGGCAGACATTTGATAAATCAAACTAAAAAGACTTGTACTATGTGAATACCCTTTTCAACAAGAATGCACTATGTTTAAGATATCGGAAGTGAGCATATAACCCTAAGTCACTTTAAACCATTTACATCCACACCTATGATCATATACTAATGTTTTACCATTAAACCGCTGTCTTTCGCTTGAGCTTGTTCAAAAATGATAAACATATAATATGTGGTATTCAAAGAAAATTACCTATATATATATATATATATATATATATATATATATTCTATGTTAAATTATTCCTATATCATATCGTATATATGTGTTTTTTGAATAATAATCAAACTAAGATGTTTAATTATTGAGCCATATACAATGTATGTAAGAAATATATTCCGTGCAGAAAGGTTGTTTACTTTTTTTTTTTTTTTAACAAATTTTTCTTCTTCTTTTTTTTATCTTATTATACGTTGTTGATGCATGAAACGGAAGGCATTGGAAGTGATTACTCATTAGCTTTAAGCCTTTTAGATTCAAAAAAGGCTAAAACGATAGTGTTGATTAAAGCGTGAATAGCATCATGCGAAATATAGGTGTGCACATATGTTACTCTACTTCTTTTCGCTAAAGGGATATGGTGGTCCCACAACCAGGCCCCCAAATCAAGTAAAATAACACGAGCAAAATTAATAGTAATGATATTCTCGTGGAAAATCGTCCGTAAATAATCATAAGTTTGGCTAGTCTACCCAAAATAATCGCAATTTTCACTCTCTTCCATCATAGTTTCAAATTTTTGCCCGTCCACCCTTACTGACTAAGTGAATGCGGTGATTAAGCACCTTTAATTGCTTTTGCAAATAGAGGAGAGGGGAGTTAGGTTGGGGAAGAAATATATCACATCATTTTTCTTTGGTGTTAACGAAACTTTAGTCATTTAGTGCAGTGATGGCAAGGGGGAAATTGTGATTAATTTGGGAGAGGGTTGGGATTTTATAGGGTGGACTAGCTAATCGTAGGATTATTGGCGGCCAAATTTCCTATTCTCATACTATTTAGCTAAGATTTATAATGTTGAATTTGCAAACAGAGTTTGAAATCTGTTTGCATCCTTCTATAATAGGAGTATATATGTTTGAAATAAAATAAAATAAAAAAGTTGACATCTATCATGAAGAAACAATTCATCCAAAAGTTTGAAATAAGAGAATGTAGACATTTTTTTGGTTTTATATCCTAATATATCCCTACACAAATTGCATTTTGATCCACTGATAAACAAACTATTGCTCATACACTAGGTCAGATGTTTAAGCCTCATACCCGACATTGTGTGTTAGAAATAAGCGATATGTGGATATCTAATCTTTGATATTTATGTTGTACTAAAAGCTTGAAAAAGATAAGAAAAAGAAGAGAATGCGTTGTTGAGTTGAATTTCATGGTAAATGACAGTAAAGAATCAACTTAAAAATCTAATCAAATCAAAGCATGAAAGTTGGGTATAAAGATGTTTCCATTTTGTTCTACAAAGAGAGCCAGCGTGAGAGACTAACAAGTAACAACTACTACTAACAACTCATTAGGGTGGCTTTATCTCCAACAAGCGTGCATTTGTGGGCTCCCTCTTTTTTCTTCTTTTCTTTCTCATTTTTTCTTCCTCAATTTTTTTTCAAACCCACATAAATAATCAACTGTTTCATTCCTTTTCTGATCTTCAATTTTAAAAGCAATTTAACAATAGTAATATAGTATGAAACAACAATTAGGATAATGTATCTTAATTAATCCAATGACAAGGCTTCACCGGCCAAAATTGATCGAGGGCTTATAGATCTCGCTTGTTTCTGTGCCGCCGTCTCACGGTCGGATATAATGTTTGTAGTTGCGATTGATTGGTCTAACGGTTAAAACTGAATTTCTGATTTTCGGATGTATTAGGTTTTTATATTCAACTGTCTATTTCCTATTAATTACGTAGATAGATATGTTGTATGGACTTTTATGCTTGCCTAACGAAGTAGCTCTCATAAGCCAACCAAAACAAAAACCAAACTATCATGTTCAATTAGAGAGATTTTAGTGAGGACTACTATATGTGGTCCATATAAGTTCTTAATAAGACTGTAGTTGAAATGACGGTTGTGTGCATATTTTTCAGTATTATGTTTTATAGCTATGAGACTTTGGCTTACAGTTGAAATAGTTGACAAATCTCTAACCAACATTTTCTTTGAGAAGTCTATAGGATTTGAATTTTAAAGTTGTGATTAACTACCCATTAGATAGCGGAAAATCATACATAAAGCCGCCTTATAGACAATTCTATATAAAGATAAGTAGGTTAAGTAATATTTTTATGTTGCAAATAATTTTTTTTTTTTTGGTCGTTTTACAGGAATCACTCCTAACTATAAAGGCTGATAAATACTACTCCCTCCGCTTTTAATTTGTTAGTGAAAGTAACGTATTTTCTGTGTCATAGTCTAATAATAGAGTAGTGAAAGGGGCCAGAAAACGTGAAGAAACTGACCTCATCAGAAACAACGTCGTTGCTGCTGGGGTTGGTTGTTGGAGTAGTTACGTCACCATGATTTCCGCCGCCGCCACCGTCACTAGTAGTCACTGGTTGTTCCGCCACTCGTCGCAGAGGCGGCTGTGGATCAGCTGCTACTTTGGCACACGGCACTTCCGTGGAGCCTTGCATCACCACCTTTAATCTTTTACTCGACCAACAATCTGATGACGATGGAAAACAAAAGCTGTAAATGATGAGATTAAATCATCAGCACCATTAATTAACAACACTAATCTGATCAAAGAATTAAGAGAACGACGACGTACTTGGTGTGGAATGTGGAGAGAGAAAGAAGAGAGAGAGAGAGAAGATATTTTTTCAGGTAGCTAAGACTTCATAAGGTAAGAGAGAAGGGGGAAGGAGGAGAATCCATATATGGGGACTAGAAAGATAATGTGATATGATGGTTTTGTGTTGACGTTTTTCTTTCACTCTCACTCTTTTTGTTAGTAGCTAAGAGTAGCTTTTTAATACCCCTTTAACTTATTTTGTATGGTTGTGTTTGTGTCACTTAATTAACTTTGTTTGCTTTTGGTTTTGGATGGACTGTACTGTATTATTAGGTTGTTACACTTGCATATATACATGACAAATTTGGTCAACATCCCATGCATACCGGCATATTTATTTAAAAAAAAAAAAAAAAAAAAAAAAAAACAATCCTTTTGTATGGTCATTTTTAGGTTGTAAAGGTATATTTAATTGTGGTGTGTAAATCTTGATTAATAATTGTATTTTGTACATGTGTAATCTTTGACGGTTACGATAAACAAATCGGCCAATCAACTC
The DNA here is from genome assembly GCA_030267885.1 of Mesembryanthemum crystallinum. Taxonomy (NCBI): domain Eukaryota; kingdom Viridiplantae; phylum Streptophyta; class Magnoliopsida; order Caryophyllales; family Aizoaceae; genus Mesembryanthemum; species Mesembryanthemum crystallinum. The sequence goes on from BSSO01000394.1 coordinate 32,266, forward strand.
TTATAAAGCAACGAACTTACACGAATTTATTTATCGAATACTCATAGTAATATATAAAAGACAAAATGTATTTTTTGTCAGAATTCTTATGTGTAGATACAAAAGTTTGGAAGTTTGGACCACAGTATATTTCTCATGTGGTATTATTTGCATAACTACATAAACTTTTATCATTATAAGCTAATATTAATTAATACTAGTATGCTTTTTTACTTATTGCTTGGTCTATTCTTCTGCTATTTTAAGGGGAGAAAAAGCTAAAAGTTCAGTAAAAAAAAAAAGCAGTGAAATTGAGTTCAATTCAGTTTTACTTTTTTTATTAAAAAAAAAAATATAAGTTGTTTTTATGTGAGGGAAATAAAAAAAAAATTAAAAACTGAATTTGGTTTATAGAAGTTCAATAAATTGATGAAAACATGGCCGGTAGTATACTGCGGAGTTCGGAGTGTGGTAGGTTGGTCACTTGGTCGGTTTGAAAAGAAGAAATCTGACTAAACGTCTAAAACGTGTAGATAAAAGATACTGAGACATAACACATAAATATTTTCTTTTTTTTTTCTTTTTTTTTTTTAATAGCAAGACATAAAACATGCATACTCTCTAGTCTCTACTGCCTACTGGGATGTGCTTATTAAAAAAGAAGCCCAAACCATAATCTAATAATGGAAATATTTCACTTCGTATCCTAAGTTTGTGATATTCATAAAAATTTCATCTTGTTATTTTTAATTAGATCCATTAAAAACTCAGTTAAAATGTTGATATAACACTCATTATATTCAAATATACTAAAACCACCAAAGAGTGTGTTAACTAAATGATGATTTCGGTGTAAAATCTATTTCAAACATGACCTCAGGAATAGATAGAAGTGGAATAATAAATGAGCGCCTTATATACAATCAAAGGCGTAGTTAACTCATACTACCTCAATGACAAAGTCTTTAATAGAGTTGACAGACCACACTTCAATCAAAATGTGATTTATAATTGAAAAAATTGTCAAAAATCCCCTCAAATGCAACTTCTTTTTTGACATAACCCATTTATAAAACTTTTTTTTTAACAACACCCCTTACATAACACTTCTGCCCTAAGAATGTCCCCTAACCACTGCTACAGGGTTGTTTCTGGTGGAAAATGAGCTAAAAAAGACAAAAATGCTTTCATTTCCCACCGGAAACAACCTTTAAATAGAGTGTTTTGAGGGTAGAAGTGCTTTATAAGGGGGTTTTATTATACAAAAATTTATAAGGTTGTTTCTTTCTAAAAAGAAGTTGGAGTTATAAGGGTATTTTTGACAATCTATTCTTTAAAATGCACCAAACCTTTGGCCATAAAGTGAAAATTTACTTTCAATAATGGACATAATAAGAGAATAAACGTCAGAAATGACTAAATTTGTACTCCATATATTGATACCAGAAGGCGTTTCTGAGCTGGAAGAATTGATGATTTGCAGCTGAAAATTGGTGACTTTGTCGTCAATGTGCATGCATATGCGGTATTTGCGTGGTGTGAGGGTTAACATTACGAGGGTAAAACCGTTAAAAAAGTAGAAAGAATGTAAAAGGACAAGTGAATAGTTACACTCACACAATGCGTGGTGCAATTAGGGATGGTAATAGGTCGGGTATGGATCGGGTGGAGCCATATACATATCCATATGCATTTATATTTTTCCATCCATATCCATATCCGTATCCGTTTAATTTTATTTCATCCTTTCCATATCCATATCCGATGGATGAAGCAGGTAAATGCATATCCGTTGGATATTAAAATAAGTTTATCGAAAATAAAATTTTCATTTATTCATGACATAATATTGGCTTAAGAGAGTAAAATTGATAATCGGCAAGCCACAATATCCAATTTACACATAATATATGCACAACAAATACAATTATGCTTAAAAACTTGAAAGAGGTGTTCATATTTGCGGTGGGAAAATATAAAAATTTATCTACATATTAAAATAAAATGCAAACAAATATACATTTATATGTATTTCGGGTAAATTGATGGGTTAATGGATGACAACTCATCATCCATATCCGATCCAATAAACATCCATATCCATTATTCATCCATTTAAATTCATCCATATCCAATTATAATGGATCGGGTGAATGGATGTTCATTGGGTCAGGTTGCCATTACCATGCCTAGGTGCAACTTCTAAGAATTCTCGTTTAAGTTGAAATGAACACATTCATAACTCTATGTGAGGGACACAACCATAACTCTAACCATAACTCTATGCGAGGAGAAAACGTAGATTAGCTGAGATCAGATCAAGAATTGAGGAAGTTCTTGGAAACTTTGAAAAAAGAGGGGAGAAAGAGTAAAAGAACAAGTTTGTGTAATGTATAACCAAAACACAAGTTACTCCTATATAGGTATCATTAACAATCGTAAATCCATTAAAATGCAAGTCCTAATTTTCCAACGAAACGACTTTTGATCTTCTTGGTTAAGTGAAGCACACCAAACAATTGCAAAGATGTAAATATCTTTGGCCCTATTCAGTAAAGATATAGTGATTGATACTCACTATAACAGTTGGCAGGACTGAAATAGATGGAAGTAGGAATACCAACAGAAGAAAAACGAGATTTTGTTTTTTTAAGGATTTTTTGCGGGGAACCCCCTTATATAATACACTTTTTGTAAAAAACCCCCTTATATAATTTTTTTTGTGGGG